>QFET01010288.1:0-12541 GCA_003316355.1 Tuber calosporum | reverse complement strand
GTATAACAAACATCCTATGACTTACAATTTGAGTCATAGTATACAATCCCCATAGTATCTAATTCCCATAAAAGGTCATGTGCGCTAATCGCGTCACATGCGTGAAACCCCTGACTCATACAGGTAGTCAGGTGCGAAAGTCATAACATCATATGACCTCACAATCGTGAGTCATGAAATCATAAAACATAAATCAAATCAAACATTCATAATCATAAATGATCTCACAAATCGTGAGTCATGTGAAACGTTCCATATTGCTAAGTCACGATTTGTGACAGTTAAATCATTGAGACCTCTTCCTATCTCAACAACCCTCAAGAGCTATCCCAAGCCACAGTACTAATTGAGCAAGTTAAAGGTCAACTCTCTGGCCTTGTAGCGAGAATTGACAATTGTAACGGAATCCTACTATGTTTCTTCTATTACTACTGACTTGATGTTGGTTATTACTTATCTGGGGTTATCCCTGATAAGCGCTACTATTTGGTTGTCCCTTCCCACTTGGATATGACTTCCTAACTGGTTATTCTTTCCTTGTTTCACTTATCACTACCCCTCGTTGCCTCTACCCATATGGGTATCGCTATCCTCCTGCTATACCTACTGCATTTGTATAGTAATCGTAGTGATCTCTTTTTCCTTCCTGTTTGGATTACATTACTATATTTTGTTAGCTCCATCTTGTTGCTTTTAACCCTCTGTTTTCGGAATATGTGTACCTTATTATGCTACCTTGGTTTATCATGTTGTTGGAATAGATGTTTGCGCTTTTGTTTAGTTTTCCCATCTACAATCTTTTGTATTTAAAGAGCCTGCAATCCCTTTAGGATTCGGACTCTCAAGCCTCCCAGGACTATCATCTTTAATACTACAAGTTGAACAGTCACTCTATTAGTTCCATACCTTTTACTTTGTCTATGGAAGACTTCTCCATCGAAGCTTCTCTCCCTATCCTAATAGTGTCTTCAGAGTCCCTTTGGGATTCTCGAGATACTTGGGAGTAGGTCACAACAATCCTCTATGAGATATGGACTACCCTCTGCATCTTGATGCTACCACCAACTGCTGTAGATGAATCCATGATTCTATCTCCTAACTTGAATCCCTTACAGTCACCATCTCTTAAGGTATCGCCCCCTGCAGTACACCAATTGAACCAGTGCCTAATCCCATACTAGTCCCTCCTCAACTCCCAGTCACCGAACTTGACCGATATCTTGAATCAAATAGATATAGAGCCATACACTAGACGGCCTGTGCCTGGGATGAATGCCAAACATAACTAAATGGAAAGAATACAGTATACTTTCCCTCAGAATATGGCGATATTCTATAACACTTGCTTCTCTTCTCTTCCTCAAACTTTATCTCTCCTCATTAACCCAAGCGCAGAGCAGAATACAGATGCTCTGTTCCTCCTCCCCATCACGACGATGATGGCTACCCAGTCTTTGATACAGTTATTAATAAGGGAAAAAAAAGAGAAAAACTGTATATCGACCAAGGATAGGATCTACCTACCCCAGAAGCACCTGTCAATTATGAAAATTGTTCCTGTGATTAGCCCTCTTCGCAGCTTGATGTCACTGGGTAGCCAATTCTGTACTGCTGAATTGCCTAGGCTGTGCTTGTATCAAGAGGGTAGGAGAACTGTCAGGAAAGCTCCGGTAAGAATAATGATAAAGGGTAAGATGGTTCTCGAAAGCTTTAAAGTTGTTTTAACTAATAACTGAATATATTGTTAAGGTCTCTTCTCCGTTGCTTGATGATCCTTTAACCATAGGGAAGTGCTAGCTATTTATACAATTCTCCGGGTACTTATGTTAGCCAAATATATGAAGTATCCTTAGATATCATGGCCAGGGTCATGGGAAGTGGAAACCCGGTTTGACCCTGAAAATGTATGCCCCGTACGGTCAAATGATCCCGCCGACAATTTATTAATCTGACGGTGTCTAGCACTCCACCAGTAAATAGCCTTCGATTCATTTACCAAATGAACTAAGTTCAAGTAGATGTAGCCCTGTTGCAAACATCTTACGGAATACCAGTTGATCAGTCTAGATGGCCGTTTTTCATGCATATATGCACTCAAGTCCATATGCATGCGGATTATCAAGAGTCATAGTACTCTGTACATTAGAGTCTAGATCTTTCACCAAGGCTGAGCAGCTCTGCTATAGACACTACTTCTTGCCAGCATAGGTTGTAGTCATATAGTAACCTCCCGGTTCTATATACTATTACATCAACTAATTTGTCCCATTTCCCATATGTGTAACATCAGCCTCCCTTTTCAGGCTTCGTCCTGAAGCAATATAAACTTTTGGTACTCCTTCCAGTAGGGTTAAAAAACCTTCTGCAATAACTTGGCCACAGCAGGAAAACCCTCTCCAGAGATACCAGCTAGCCCAACCTTGGCATATCCAGATTTTCCTTATGAAAATCTTCTACCAATTCTTGAGCATGCTGTAAGTGCTCCGGTGGTTCCCTGGTGTTCTCATCTTCTGAATATCCCTTCCACCTAACAAAGTATAGGAGTTCTTGGATGTTTCTTGACCGTCCTTTGAATCTTCGTTTATAAGAGATTATTTCACTCTTAATGATTTTTTCCACCTTCCATTCTCGGTCACCTTCAACATCTTCCTGTGTCATGGGTGGTTGTTCCCGGCCTGGTCGAACTGATGTTCTGTATGGCTCAAGTAGCGATATATGGAATACCGGATGGATTTTCCAGCATTCAGATAATTCCAACTTATAGGCTAGGTCTCCTCGTTGCTCCGGATTTTGAATGGACTGTATAATCTTTGTGCTAACTTCTTAGATGGTTGTGTAGTGCAGATATTCTTCGCACTTAGCATAACCAAATCACCAATTTTGTAGTCTGGTTGACTGTGAGCCTTGCGGTCATAGGATTTGTTCATTCCTTTCCGAGTCTTTTCCAGTTATTCCTTTACCTTTTCATGTATCGTTTTCATCCAGTGTTCATACATAGTAGCTCTGGGATTCTGGGCTTCTCACTCCATTATCCATTTTATTTAGGGGGGTAACCATAGTTTGTAAAGAATGGTGTTATTCCATTGGCGCTTGTTACCGAGTTCTTGTATGTATACTCGGCTAATGGTAGAAGGTGGTACCAATCATCCTGATCATAGTTGACAAATATCTGCAGGTATCCTCCCAGCATTTGGTTGACGCTTTCCGTTTGTCCATCAGTTTGAGGGTGGTATGCGGTAGACATTTTTCTCTTTATACCTAACATCTTGCACAGAGACTCCCAGAATTCTCCAGCAAACTTTGCGCCCATGTCTGGGATGATTGCGGTTGGTAGACCATGAAGTTTCCAAACTTCCTTGATAAATGCCTGAGCAACATCCTTTGCGGTCGCATTTTCCTCCAGAGTGATAAAATATGCTATTTTCGTGAATCAGTCAACTACAACCATAATTTGGCTGTAACACGCAGATTTGGGTAGTTGCGTAATTTAATCTACCGAGGTTGATGCCCAAACTGCAAAAGGTACTTGTAATAGTTGTAGTAGGCCAAAGCTTGCATGTCTTGGTGCCATGGCCTTTTTGCATTCTGTACATGACCATACATAGTTGTTTATCCAGTTGGTAATTCCATTCCAGTAAAAATCTCTTGTGATAATCTCTAGAGTTTTTTCTTGACCGAAATGTCCTGCAACTTTTGAGTCATGACAACCTTTTGCAATATCGGTTTGCAGAGTCTCGTCTTGGGGAATATATAGGCGTTCTTTGTAGAACAGCATTCCATCCGCCATGGTCCATTGTTTTGGCATTGACTTGCTATCATCTCCTAATTATTGTAACTCCCAATTCATACGCGTCCACTTTGGATCATCCTTTGCTTTCTCTTTTACCTTTGCCATGAAGTTCATATCAAATTTCTTGACATCGCACTTAGCAATTATTGCAGAGGATATTAATGTTTGTCCTTTAGTGCAAATTGGGTGAACGGCAATGTCGGTTGTGTCCAGGAACTCGTGTTTGGCATTAGAATACGGGAAACATAATTGCGGCTGAGTTTCCTCCAAGTGGATACCCGAGCTCCCAAATCCTTGGCCTGCTCGTTCCGTATCTTCCAACTTCCTGACTTCATGAAGCTCTCTCTCATCAATTCTTTCCACAATCATTTGCGCTATGCAGTCTCCGGTCCGTACCTGAGAAGCCTTTTGAGTAGTGTTGACTAGGAGGATCTTAACCTCCCCCCTATAGTCCGCATCTACTACTCCGGCCCCAATGGAAATTCAATTCTCGACTGCCAATCCACTTCGTGGTGCAATACGGGCATATGTTCCGTTTGGTAGTCTGATGGATCATTCAGTCCCTATGAGCACTTGCCCTTTAGATGGAACTATGGTATCCTCAGTACAGTATAGGTCGTGTCCTGCCGCTAGCTTGGAACCTCGAGTAGGAATTCTAGCTTCTTGATGTAACCTTTTATCTCTTAGCGAACTGGTGCTTTGCTCTTTTGGCAATCCTGGTTGAGGTCGTTCTAAATTTTCCATTCCCCATGTGACTGACACCACTAAGTTTCAGTTATTCTGCTGGGTTCCAAAGAGATGAGACAGAATTATAGCCTACTTGGTATGCTTAGATCCCTCCTTAGGGCGGTACTCTGGCCGCCTACTTAATGTGTCAGGTTTACCTCCTTTGGTCCCAGGACTGTAAATGATTTTAAAGTTAAAATCTGTTGACTTTTGGGCTCATCGAATTTGTCTTGCCGACCAGGCCTTTGTTGTGAGAAACTATTGTAGATTTTGATGATCGGTATAGATGGTGAAAGGTTCATCAGTTCCTGCCAGGTAGTGTCGCCATTCTTCCAAAGCAACAAATATTGCCAATAATTCCTTATCATGGATATCATAGTTGCGTTCTGCCAGGGTAAGCTTTCAGGAATGGAATGCAACTGGATGAAACTTCCTATCCATATATTGAGACCGAACACATCCGAGAGCATAATCGCTTGCATCAGTTTCCACTACCGTTTCTCATTCAGGATGAAAGTGACTAAGTATCAGAGCTGTAATAAACCGTCGTTTGAGTTTATCAAAAGCAATTTGCTGTATTTCTCCCCAATCAAAATCTTTAGGATTTCCCTTCAATAAATCGGTAATTGGTCCACATAGGGCGGGAAACCTTATATGAATTGTCAGTAAAAATTGGCGAATCCCATAAAGATTTGAATCTCTTTTACCAAGGTGGGTGGTTGCCAGGCCTTGAATCATTCAACCTTGCGCTCACTCATAGTAACTCCATCGACAGCCACTATTACCTGAGAAACCCCACATATTTAATATGCAATGTGCTCTTTGCCATGGATATGGCCATATGATATTCCCGTAGTCTTTCCAGTACCTTTTTAACTAATATGACATGAACCTCTTCCGTTTTTGAGTATATGATTATATCATCGATATATACTACTACTCCTTCATCCAGGAAATCTTTTAGGATCATAGTCATAATTGACTGAAACGTCGCAGGTGCATTAACAAGTCCAAATGGCATGATCTTGTATTCATATAGGCCATATCTCGTGCGAAAGGCAGTTTTCCATTCATCACCCTTTTGTATGCGGATTAGATGGTATCCATCATTGAGGTCCAGCTTGGTGAAAATAGTTGCTCCTTGAACACGGTCCCGTAGTTCAGTCATCAGAGGGAGAGGGTACTATTTGTGGATGGTCACTTTGTTCAACCCTCGGTAATCTACTACCAATATGAGGTATCTATCCGGTTTAGGAACAAAAAGTGTTGGTGATCCGGCAGGAGACTTGCTGGGGGAGATCTTTCCTTGTTTTAACATATCATCCAAATATGTTCATACTGCTTTTAGCTGTTTCTCCAATAGCGGATAAATTGGTCCCCTGTGTGGTTGAGAGTCTGGTTTGATATCAATAGCATAATCAAAGGTTTGATGAGAGGGTAATTTTGCTGCAGTTGACAGGCGAAAAAGGTCCTTATAGCTGTGGTATTGTGTGGGAGGTGAATCGAGGACTAGTTCTTCCTCATCATCTATTCTTGTAATTCTTCCTATAACTACTACCTCTGGGTCTTCCAACACCTCCTCATCCAATTCGATAGAAATGCCTTCGTCTTCTGGTACCAGATGGAGCTGACATCCCGGAGCCTCATAACTCCAGTTTCCTGAGTCATGTGTTTCCTTTATTGGATGTTCCTTATTCCACCACCGAAATGGAATTATTATTCCATAATTTCTGGTAGGTGCGATTTCGCACACGATTCTATACAAATGTTTATTTTTTCCAATCTCCAGGTAGAAAGGACCGGTATAATCCTTTCCGGTATAGAATTGTCTTCCACTAAATCCTAGCATAGGAACAGGATCCTGACGAGATTCATATGGAATCTTTAATTCCTTCACCAATTTTTCGTGAATAATAAAAATACTTGATCTTGAGTGCAGTAGGACTTTTATGCGATACCGTTGTCCGTACACATAGATATGTGCATCGCCTTCCGGGCATTGGTAGCATTTTGGTTCTTCATAATCCAGCTTTTGTCGCTTATGTGACTGTGTTATATCTGTTCTTCCTTGCTTAGAAGACATAATGGTTGGATCTGTTGGGTGTTCGTGACAACGCCAGTGTCGTTTCGACCAAAGAGGTCTCCTCAGACGAGTTAGAACACAATAATTAATTTTACTAATATTCTGGGTGGCCCACTACAAGCGGTCCTTACCCCCTACCGAGGGGCTCTCAAGAAAATTAAAAAATTATATTTTCATAGGAAACATGCGTGCATGATTATGCATGGCTTTTTATGCATCGCTAATATGCATAGCTGTTTTGTAATATGCGCCAGTGTTTTTTGAATTACTTAGCTATAGTTTTTGAGTGTAATTTCCTAAAAGGGTAGTTTGTTTTGGAAAATAAAATTGTTTTCCGAAGAGTATGTCAAATTCCGAAAAGGTAAACTGTTTCCAAATTTGGAATAGCTCATCCCATCATGGAAATAATAGCCTATGAAACCTTGGCATTTTCGCAAAAAACTCTGAAAATTTCATTATAAGGGGAGGTTTTTATTTATACTGTTGGTCCCTGCTGGGGTCATGGTCTAGTCGGTTGCATTTGGTATTGGCCTGCCAAAAGCATTTGGACAGAGGTCACTCATTCAAACCCAACCCGGGCCAATGCTTTGGATAATTGTACCATTAGGTAAAAGCCCAAACTATTACATGTTCCAGTGACTAAAAAGGCCGTTCTGGGTCGCTTCGAAGAGATTTTAAGTTTCCGGAACTGAAAGTACCGTGGCGCTTTAATCAGGCTAACTGGCTGCCATTTCCCCGCATGGCTTCAAGGACAGGGGGCTCAATGAGGAGCTAAAACCACAGGTCCTTCTGGGGTCGGAAGTCAAACTAACCCAAAAACCAAAATTTATTTTCAAGTCCTTTCAGTTCCTTAGACTATTGACTCTAGTTGGGACCCTCTTTCGGTTTCTTATTATTGAAGAAAATCTCGCCAGCTTTCTTTTGCACTATTTTTCATTTCAGTAGCATGTCTGGTTGTTGTCCTGCCGGCCTTTGAAAAATAGTTGAGACTTGGTTGTTTCACAGGATCAAAGATGTGACTGCCCCCCTTTGTCATTCCTAAAAAGGGTTGCTCCACCTTTGTCTGTCCATTAACCATGTTCTCTTAAGGACTTATGGACTTAGGGACAACTTCTCTTGTGCTCCTATTCTGAATAGTGCATGCGAGAGCCAGTCCTCCTCACTCCCTAACCTAGAGGGATCCCCTATTTCGATTCCGGTCGCCAGTTTCCTGGTACCCCGCAAACCCATTTGCAGTCGCCGTTGGTGCCATCTAGGACATTTCAGTGTCCGATAATTCCCATAACCGAGGTAAGGCTCTGTTTTGTATATTGTTGACCTTTGGTTGATTAGGTCTTCCTATGAGCGTTGCTATCGGTGGTTTGGGTGAAAGTTTCGGTCAGTCCTGTTTTGTCTGTTTAGCGAAAGCCATGGCTACAATTATGTCCTTTCGATACTTTCACCAGGTGTGGTTGTTGAGGCCACCGCGAGTGCATTCCTTCCCCGCTTTTCGCTTACCAACCACCTCTTGCGAGATTCCATCATAAGCCTTCGTCCAGTCAGTATGCTCACCTTTGGTTTGCATTCCCACTTTCTTTTTGATGGGTTAGCCGTAGCAGTTTTCTATCGTGAGCGGTTGTTCTTTTGTTTCTGGTTGGTGTGTCCTTGTTTGGAGTTGACCCCTTTACTAGAGTCATCGCGCTTTCGCTAAGATCTTCCACTGGATGAGGGTTCTCCTTTGGATAATTTTCGCCGTTCCTGAAATTCCTCCTCCTGTCTCCCAACTTCCCTTATGGTTTCCATCGAATCTTCATCGGAGGAGAAATTTAGATGCGATAACCGTCGCAAAATTTCTTCAGCAAGTTTGCTTTCAACTCGCACCCTCCAACTGATTCCAGAGAGTGCGACTTTGATGTATAGGTTCTCGATGAGTAGATGATAAGTGTCTAACTTCCGCTTATAGACTACCTTGGTCATTTCTTCTAGGGCTCGTCTTTCCTCCTCAATGCGGATATATCGCTTTGTGATTTCTTGCCGAAACCAATGCCATGTGGAATAATTTCGGTCTCGTGTGTATCCACCTAATCCACCCATCACCTTCAGGTATTTTTCTGAGAAGGGTGCCACTTTGTTCCCCTTTGTTTTCCCCAAGGCAAATACTATTCGGTATGCATAATTTCCTACTGTGTAGGGTTGCGATTGAAATAGTCTTCACCGGCTGTCAACCAATTTCGAACATTTTGGTTGTCATGTACTTCAAAGAAATAAGGTTGTTCTGCTATTAGCTTTGCTGGTCGGGAGAGTCCACTGATACGTTCTAAGAAAGCCAAAGTTAACCTGTCCTCGGGCACATCGTTTCTGGTAATAGATGGTAAATGGAGAACGCGTTCTGGCCTGCCGCCCTTTCTGCCCTGTCCATCCTCTCCATCAGTATCGGACCCATCCTCATCTGGGTCTGGGGCATCACCAAGGTTACCTTGTGGTGGTGGCGATGGTAGGTTATTTCCTCCACGGTCGACTCCTTTTCCTTTATCCTTCCTAGGTGTCGATGCTGATTCCTTCGTTGGAACTGTGTCGTGTTCCGGTAGAATAGATGGTCCTGGATCAGGATCACTGGGCGCATGCTGAGTCGGTACTGGAACTGGTTTATCGGCCAGTTGTCGTTCCAAGGCATCCAGGTATGCCTTCATACCTTCGCCTTATTGCCTTATTTGTTGAGCCGCAATTTCTTGTTGCTCATTTATCCAGAGATTCCATTCCTGTTCCAGCTGGTCTAATTTAGCTTTTAGGTCCATTAGTACCTTTTTCATAATCCGATCTCTTGTCTCTGAGACATGGGCCTGTTGTTCCTGTTGAGCCTGTTAGCGTCAGATTTCTACCTGAACCTGGGCACGCAACCTTAGCTGCTCCCTTTCAGTATCGCCACTCAACCTTTCAATTGCGCGGTGGTCTTCCTGTATTTCAGCATCATTGATAACCTTACCTCTAGCCTTACGGCTTTGCAACAATTCTAGCCTTGTCAACCCTTGCCTGGCCTCCTGTGATAGAGCTGAGATCACTATATGATTCTTATCTGCACTTTCTTTCAAGGATCGGTCCAGGTGGCGCAATGCATAGACAACATTTTGCTGGAAGTTATCTTGAGTACTGACAGGCTTCTTAGCTCGCTCGGCACGTTTTTGAACTCTGGATGGTGGACGACCCAAATGTGTAAAGGGAGAGCTGGACTGGCTCCGAGACGTAATTACAGATGCTGAAGGGGTAGATTCTGTATCGTCCTCTTCAATCATCTGGTCAGTTGCCAGAGGACTAGGAATAGGGATGTCATCTCGTGCCATAGCCATAGCAGCTCGCTTATAAACTCGAATAGTTTCGGTATAGGAAAATTTAAAATGGCCAGTCCTCTGGCCTCGAGGCACAAATGTCGAGAACGGAAGAAAAATCTGCCCACTCTGAATCCCAGTCCAGAAATTTGTGCCAGATAAAGTCTTACCCTTGAAAGTAGGCGTAGATTTGTGTAAAGTCCTCAGGTGGGGAGAGTAAAAATTTGTTAATGAACCTCCAGGGTTCTACAGTTTCAAATAGCGGTATTTCTACAAGGTCAGTGGAAAGTATTTCTTCAAAATAGGATATGGTAGATAAAGGATCAGAATTCAGGATAGCTTGTCCTTATAGTGAAGTATCCAAGATACTTCTTAGTTGTTGGTTCGGTAAAGGTTCAAAAATTGAACTAGGAGATTGAGGATTGAGTAAAGGATCTTTCATATGATCGTGGATAGATACGTATTTGCGCTTGGTGAAAGCTGTTATCCACTATCCATCTTGCTGATATATTCTTTCCATATGTTTGTTGTGTATGGCTTGTAAGTGTCTGAGTGCTACTACACGTTTGTCAAGTGCAAATCCTTCACAACAGACAGGAACTACGTTGTCAAAACTGAGAGGTCGACAGTGCCCATAATGTTTGCACTGATGAAGGCTTTGAGCTTTGTGGTATTCTTCAGGCATAAGATGAAATAGCTGTGAGAATGTTGTAGAGCTTTGGAAACAAGAGAATAACAATATAGTGTTACGGGGTAGCCAATTCTGTACTGCTATATTGCCTAGGCCGTGCTTGTATCGACAGGGTAGGAGAACTGTCAGGAAAGCTCCGGTAAGAATAATGATAAAGGGTAAGATGGTTCTCGAAATCTTTAAAGTTGTTTTAACTAATAACTGAAAATATTGTTAAGGTCTCTTCTCACTTGCTTGATGATCCCTTAACTATTGGCTTTTTTTTTTTTGATTATCTCATATATTCGCTGTTAACGTACAGGAACCTGCATGGAGCGCTAGCTATGGCATAAACGAAACGTTAATTCCAAACGTGCAAAACAAAGGAAATAACCGCACAAGTTCTCCCCTAGTGATGACCATACCGTCACCGCGCCCAGCAATGGCGACTAATTCAAAGTGTATAGAGTGAAATGACACCAAAAGAAATCATAACCGACAGGAAAGATATAAATATAAGAGGAAAGTCAAGCCGCTCAGTCTGAGTCATAGTCGGAGGAGGAGGAGGCTGCAGTAACAAAAACTGCTGGCATGGTGGGCGGGAAGTTTGTTCGTGTGGCACGGATGTATGAGGCAAGACCAAAGATCATGTCCAGGTCGGCCCAAAGTGGTGAGTCATGGTCCATCGTAGACAGCTTCGGAAGGTAAAGCTGGCGTTCTCGGGACTTGGAGGGGCAGTGGAGAATTGCATGCTCGAAGGTTTCGTCCTCTGAGTCGCAGGAAGGGCAGGTGGGAGAGCGATCGGCATCGTTTTATGAGGATTGCACAGCAAGATAGCTCTTGCCAGCGCGTATTTGGTGGATTCGCCCAGCTGTGAACCAGTCGAGTCCCATGAAAGCATGAGGGCGTAGGGACAGCTTCTACTAGTAGTAAGGAGGGGGTGGGGACAGGAGTGTCCAATCAGTGAGGGGGTCCTTTCTGCACTCCTCCTTCATCAATTTGTAGGAGACAGCACCTGGGATCGGAGGAGGGAGGGTTAGGACAGTGCCCGGCAGAAGGTGTGAGTTTATCTGTGGGAGTTTGAACCCGTCCGCTGCCACCTTGACCAAGAGGTAGCACATTGCATCAATTGGGAGGTGAGAGCGGACAGCGGGTATGGGTCTCGGTTGGTTCCAGCGGAGGGGGTTGTAGTTGGCCCTAAGGCCCCGAAGGAGGTGGCGGGAGGAGCCTCCTACCCTAAAACTGGAGTAGGATGGAAATGATGGGGGCAGCCGGGCTGCTGCTGGGTTGATCTCGGGAGTGGAACAGGCCAACCTTAGTGCGGCCATCCTCCGGCGATGGGGGAGGAGCGAGTTGAGAGGGGGGAGGCAAGCCTCACAGGGATGGATAGATACAGGAGTCGATGAGAAGCAGTTAGTGACCCATCGTTGGACCTTGCTCCAAAAGACCTCCATCTTACCCATTATTGAAGCATTTGGGACGAGGAGGTCAGCTCCGTAAGTGAGGATCGGTAGCAGCAGGCCCATGGCCAGTCTGCGGTTCAGGTAGGGTACTATGCCTATGCCAGGAGGGGAGACTTGCCTGATGAGGCCAAAGGCCCCCTGAGCGAGGGCTAGTCTCTTGAGGAAGTGCGTGGAGGTTTCCATCGAGGGTGAGAACCAGTATCCAAGCCAGCGGACTATGGAAGAGGGGTGGAAGAGACTCCCGTCGAGGGAGACCGGGGCCAGAGAGGGGGGAGAGCGATCCCTTGGAGTTCGCCAGTGGATGAGTTCGGTTTTGGGGATGGAGAAGGAGACTCCAAGTGGGGTAGCCTTCCTGCAAAGGCGGGTGTAGTAATGTTGAAGAATCTGTGTGTTCCTCCGGTATGACCCAGACCCAACAGTGACAGTAAAATCATCAACATAAGAAAAGATAATCCCCTTTGGGATAGACAAGTGCAGGGAAGAAACATATATTAAAAATAACAAAGG
>QFET01010279.1:0-50728 GCA_003316355.1 Tuber calosporum | reverse complement strand
AGCCATACTCGTACATCCTGGGTAGGCTTATTTTCAAATTTGAACGGTGGATCCGCTTGCCGGCAGTTGGTCCTTGACAATGCTTGCCCCAATCGGTCGACCCATGCGTCAGCTTCGGATTCGATTTTACGACCCGGTAAGGGTCATCGTGATGGCTCACCCCCTCGTTTAGAGGGACCACCTTCGTCTTCCGAGCCTGGGTGATCGTCTCCTGGATTGGGTGCATTCGCTAGAGGAGGTGGTGGTTGTGCTTTCCCCCCACCATTGTTTCCGTCTCCTCGATCCACTCCCTTCCCCTTGTCTCTGCTTGGAATAAACCAGAACTCTTCTCTTCCATCAGCCGTTGTCCGTTTCTCCAAACCCGGATTTTCCACTGGCTGTGGTGCCTCTGTTTCCCACACACTTGGTGGGTTCCTCGCAACCTGTAGTTGCACTAAAGTTTCATTCATCCGGGTCAACACTCGATTTAGTTCTTCGGATGCGACATTCTGTTGGACCACATATGCTTCCCTTTCAGCACGCTCTTGTTCGAGGCGCTGGTGAAGCTCTCTTAACTCCTTTCTGGTCCGCTCATGGTCCTTTTGTGCGGCTACTTGTCATTGTAGGAGTTCGGCTTTTTGCCTAGCCAAGGCCTGTTCTAGCTGGCGGACTCGATCCAGCGACTCTTGTCCTGTTGCCCCAATGTTAGCATGAAGTTGGGTACTTACCGCTTCATAGTGCGCAGCCCGTTCTTCCTGTGCTCGCAGTTTTGCTTCCAACCATTTGGTGGTTGCATCTTGAAGTGCGGCTGTTTCAGTTGCTAACATTTCAAGTCCCGAATTGACTTGTTTCAACTCTTCGCCAATGATTTGTTCCCCACGGGTTATCCGCTGGGCATGGTGCTGAAATTGGTTCGCCTGATCCTGAGCTTGGCCAGACAGTTCACGGTAGGCCAGATGTTGCATATCAACTGATTCCTGGAGGGTACGGTCGAAGTAGCTAATTGCCTGGCCTATTCGTTCTGCTAATCTTTCCATAGCTGGATTTCTGGCTTCGGGGGGACGGGGAGTGCTTGATCGAGTTCCTGGGGCCGACTTTCTGACACCACTTGGCTGTGAAAGGTGGTGGAGTACCAAGGGTGACCTGGAGCGTCCAGGTGCGTGGTCGCTTCCTACCAGCGAAACCTCTTCGATATCGGACATTGCCTTGTCCGTATCTACGGTCAATTGTCGGGAGGACATTGTTTAGGAGGACAGGGGGTGTCTTCCAAATCCCCAGACGGAGGGTGAAAAGGATATGTTTGAGGAAAAGGAACTAGATGTTCCACTTTCCTCACTATCGTGGTCAACTAGGGGGTGCCAATGGAAATATGGCCCGTAACGTTCTTTGTAGATTTCTGAGATCTCTTGAGGTGTCGGTATGAGTTTAGGGTCGGTGAAGCAGTAGGGTTCGTAGGGGTACGGTAGGAATTCGATCTCTGGAAGAGAGTCGTATAGGAGGGTTTCGATAGTGGTAATAAAGTTTGGTAGGCGAGATTCAAGAATTGACTCGTCGAGGAGGGTGGAATCAACTATGAGCTTGTATGATTCCTGAGGAATGACATCGAGATAGCTGATAGTCATGTATTGAGCCTTGGTAACAAGGAGAAATATCAATATACTGTTAAGGGTAGCCGATTCTAAGGTCAAGCGAATCAGGCTAGGCTTAAGAAATCAAATTGTAGACGGAGATTGTCTAGGAAGGCTCAGGATTTCAAGGTAGAACGTATGATATTGATAAGATCTCTTCTCCGTTGCTTGATGCTGGCTAAAGCACGGGAGGCACTTCGATATTTATATCCCGCGTCTGAGTGTTCGCGGACTACATCCGTTCTCCATACAACCAAGTATCTACTAACAATTTTCTCAACAAAATCCCACAGCGAACCCCCTTTGACCCTCAAAGTTTTTTCCCCCGCACAGCTAATGGCGTTATCAGAGCTCTTCTTTCTCCGTGGGTGTTCACACCTTCTCGGTAAGAGATAACAGCCGTCGTCCTGCTGTTCAAACTATGGCCGTCCTGTTTGGAACTTGCCAATAGTTTCTTAGAACACCAAGGGGCCAACTTGGTTATCGACCAATACGGCTTCGTTCCGGTTCACCCGGTGTTGCCGCTGGCTTTCAGGATGACTAGTCTTTGAGGATCGGTCCAATACCAATTCGTGCTCGACTGCCTCTCCTTATCGACATGTTCCGATAGGCTTGCTTGCCTATGATAGGCATTCATTTAGGGTTCAGTACTATTCTCTACGGAATAGCCCGAATACCACTCCCTCCTAGGCTTCCGGACGTTGTTTTGGTCTCTTGACTTCAGTGGGAGGTAACTCTGCGAGTTCTTGACGAATTCGCTTGGTTCCTTTTCCCTGACGTAGCCAGAGATGCCCTCTTATATACCCTGCGGACAGGATCCGGTCGGAAGGACGGCGACGACGTATACGGGGTTACGAGAAAGGTTCCAATATTTCTTCTTTCTATGATTGCGAGCAACTGCACCAGGCGCCAGTGCTGTCGTCCGGGGCCAACGTCGGGGCCGGAGGGGGGTATTAGTCTGTGGAGTTTCAGGCCCAGAGCTCTCAAGATGCTCTTCTGGGCCCTCATGGGAGTCATGCGCCTAACAGTTCCCAGGATAAAAAGCTGGGAGCCTAGTTCGGATTAGGTTGTATGGAGGGAGTTTAGGGCCGAAGAACGGACACAATCTGTGCCTTCATTACAATTTCGCTTAGGGGTAGGTGAGAAAAAACACAGCAGTGCCCACGGGCCATACAATGTATCTGGATAGTTTTCGATTTTTTTTTTCTTCCCCTGCCATATCTCTAACTCTAAGATCTAGTGGGACAAGGTTCGTTCCATTGGTACCTTCTCGCGTACCATCTATCTCTAAAGTGCAGCTCCAGTCAAGAAACTAGTTATCCGATTGTTACAAGTGTTTAAGTACAAGGTCAGACCAGTCCTGAAAGTAAGTTTGGTTTGTTCGCATCTTCGTTGTGCTGTTTCCCGTTAAAACTAAATTCTTAAAGAATGGTACAAGATTCCCAGTGCCCGTCCTGCAGGAAAAAATACAAGTCCAGTACATGGTATAGAAACCATATGGAAACCGCACAATTTGACTTTGTACAATCTCGGAGAGCACTCAAACAGCCCATTTGCGACGAAGAACGTTTAACTCAGATCACGCTACCGGTAGACTCTGACCAACCTTTCGATCTGATCGGTAACGAATTCCCAGAAATTGAACTGAATATAAACGAAAATGAGCTCGACAGTGATGCAAACACCGGCGATTCGGACGTGGAAAGCGACAATTGTTCAGATACTGAGGGAAGGGCACCATGGGTTGGATTACCCATACCGACCTAACACGCCACTGCGGGGAGATCTATACGGGACGTTGTACAGCGAGAAAATTGTGAAGACGAGATGTGGCTACCATTCAGAACCAAGTCTGACTTTGTGCTTGCGCGCTGGTTTATTGAAGCAAAGGTACCAAAGGATCACATCAACAGATATTTCAAGATGAACCTGGGGCCCGAAGACAGTAATATTAAATCTAGCTATCGGCTCCTTGAGGCTGTTGATGAGTTGGAAAGAGGTATGGAGATGAAGAGCAGGAAAGAGGGGTTTGTATCGTTTAGCAAAGCTGTATGTGAATCTACCCTCAGAACGTCCAATATTGACCGTATATAGGAAATACCTGACAGGGAAGAACACGATAAAGCTTCCTCGACACCGAAATGCTTTTTCCGCAATCATATTGATTGTACTAGATATCTACTTAGTCAAAGCTGTTTTGCACAAGATTTAGTTTACGCTCCGGTCAAGGAATGGAATAGTAAAGTGCCACCACAGCGAGTTTATTCTGAAATGCACACAGCGGATTAGTGGTGGGAAACACAGGTAGGTTCAAATGCGACGTTCCACGGCGCATCCACACCGCGTGTCAGAACCTACTATTAACAGCCAACAAAGGATACATTGCCTGATGGAGCAACGCTTATACTAATCATATGTGCCTCAGATGTTACCTTTTTCAAGAATTTTTCTGCAGATAAGAAAGTCTGGCCAATCTATATGACAATTGGGAATATCCTATCGAGAACGCGGAATAAGGCCTCGAAACATGCGACCGTCCTTTTGGCGCTTTTGCCCGTACCCCTGATGAAGCTGGGAGTAGCAGCACGAGATGCACAGCAAAGGCAGGTCAACTATGAGATTCTTTGTGATTTGATAGAAGCAATATTTACGCCAATGGTTGCGTTGGGAAACACCAGAATTAAGGTTGAATGTGCTGATGGAAAGGTCAGATTATGCATTCCAAGTCTCGCGGCTTGGATTGCAGATCACTTAGAAAATGTCAAATTGCATGGTATTCAACAGAATCAGTGCACTGTCTGTGAGGTACGACCGGAACAATTAGGGTCCCATTTGAGACGCCACACGGCAAAACGAGATTATAGATAATACGAAAATCTCTTCAACCAGTACTGCGATAACGACAAGCAAGTAAGGCAAATACTCACAGATCATGGGTTCAAATTGCTCTCAAGCGCCTTTTGGGGTTTTCCGAACGTTCAAGAGTACGACTTGCCCAAACCCGATATTCTTCACGTTGTTTACCTTGGAAAATTCGAACCACACCTTATGAAATAAGTAATTGGATTTCTAAAGAAGTTCAAGCGGTTACCAACATTCGATGCGATCTGAATGAGTTTAGCTGTTTATCACGGTTATTCTGCGCTGAACCAAGAATACACTCGTATCTTGCAGTGGACCGGAAAAGAGATGAGGAATCTGGTTAAAGTAATACTACCGTGTTTTGCAGCATCGTTATGTCGTTCAAGTGCCGTAGAATGTCCCGTATTTACCAAAGCTTTGGCCTGTGTCCGATCGATTGTGGACTTTACCCAAATGTCACAATATACAAGCCATACCAATGAGACGATTCAATACCTCGAACAGTTCCTAAAAGCCTTACACGATCAGAAAGATGTTTTTAAGGAGTACTGAAAAGATAAGTCCACCACGAGAAAGGTGCGAGAGGTGAGTATGAGGATTAGGGGTGAGAATAGCCAAGTACTTAATCAACACCGCCTTTCCGGAGACACAGCAGCCAAAAAATGTCGTATTGAGGACGAACAGTGTCGCGATTTAGATGAAAATGTCGCTGATATCTACGATAAGGATGTAGACTTTAACTTTGTTAAAATACACATACTGAGTCACATTGGGGACCATGTACGGCGCTTTGGGAACTTTCAAATGTGTTCTACGGAGTCGGGGGAGTCAAATCACAAAACAATGATCACAGAGGGTTATCGGCGGTCAAATAAAAAGGATGCGTGCCATCAAATCCTGAGAATGTATGCCTGGCTTGATAGCTTCAAAATTCATGAAATGAATGTTGAAGCGAGTTTACCATGTCCTATTAAGGACGAACAACGTGACAAGGAGCACAAGCGGAGGGTAGGATCCGTAACTAAGCAACCAAGGGGTTTTACAGCAACAATCGGAACTGATTCTCAATTCAGTCAGAGTTGAAAAATCTCCCCCACCTTTTACTCAACTATTATCGATGGAAATCATCTGTAAGTCTACAGCTTGATCTGGATACGGTCAAGCAGTTTCCCGTCGAGATATGTCGGCTTCTACGCGTTCTAGTTGAGGACTTTCAGGACGCGCGAGAGGTTACATGGCACCATCTTCGGTGTACAGGCACTCAGCTTTGGAGGTCCACGGGTCGGAGTAGAAACAATTTGGTCTGGGTGCATTCAGGTAATAAAAGTATTTATGGGGCGTTGAAAGGCTATTACCCAGCGTGCTTGATATCAATAATAAAGGTTCGAGAGTTAACAACGGGTAATGTGGATAGACTGGTATTAGTAGATGGACTCTATGTTGAGAATTAGGGGAAGTTAAGTGACATTACAGGGCTTGTTACCGTCACTTTGGGGACGGCCTAAAGGCCAAATAGGACAGCCGAAAGGGTAGTTGGCATCAAAAGGATAATGGGCATGGCGCATTTAGTACCAGAGGCTGCCGGAGTAGATAATAAACGCTGGTATGAAAATAACAGAATTGATTTAGAAACATTTAATAGAATATATTGAACAAAGTAAGATAAATACATTCGAAAGAACACAGAGAGGCGTAAATAAGACGTATAATGATATATCTAAGGGAGTAGCGATGAGAATAAAATAGTAAAGTTTAAGGTATTCATGGCGTCTCAAAGAAGACGATGAGGAGCGGATTGAGTACAGACTTCAGTGTGTGGCGCGAAAGAATTAATTACAAATGCGTACTATGGAAACAAGGAAGGTTTATATGGGAACGACACAGGTGGGAAGAGAGCATATGATAGTGTGAGGAACGCCCCCAGGGGGACGGCGTCCATAACAGAGAAATCAGGGGGAAGGGTAAGTACCGAGTTATAATAGGGAGCCGAGACACGGAGAGGTTTTTCCGGACTCAGACAGGGAAGAATGAGCCGCACAATGTCCAAAGTGGCGCAGCAGGAATAGCTAAAAAAAAACGGGGGTCAGTTAGGCGAGATGGATTCCGGTGTGAAGTAAGCACAGGCCTACAGATAAAAGACAGTGATGAATGACGTTGGGGGTCTGGATTGAGCTGTGGGGAGGCCCCGGGAGTTATCTGACAATGATAGAATTACGGGAGGGACTGGAAGGACAGGGGGAGCTGGCATTACCATCCTGTTCAGGGAGATTTATAGGTAATACATGAGGGAGAATTTTTTTGCTGATGTAGTTCCATACCTTTTACCTTGTCTATTGAAGACCTATCCATCGACACTTCTCGTCCTATCCTTATGATATCTTCTGAGTCCCTTGGGGTTTCTCGAAATACTTGGCACTAGGTTACAGAGCAGGAGCTCGTTGAGAAGGCTCGAATCAGCTATAAGCTTGTGTAATTCCTGTGCTATGACTTGGAATGTCCAATAGTCATTTAATGAGCCTTGGTAACAAGGAGAAATATCAATATACAGTTAGGGGTAGCCGATTCTAAGGATACACGAATCGAACTAGGCCTAAATCTTAATTCCATAGACTCAGACTTGTCTAGGAAGGCTCGTTTGATTAGTTAGTAAAGATTTTTCAACTAAAACGTATGATATTGATAGGATCTCTTCTCCGTTGCTTGGTGCTGGCTAAAGCTCATGAGGCACTTCGATATTTATATCCCGCGTCTGAGTGTTTAGGACTTCATCTAGCTTTTATACTAACCAAGCACACCTCTGTATTTCTCCAGCTTCCTACCTTAGTGAGAACACTGTTTGACCCAGAAGATTCTCTTCCCCTCACACTAATGGTGCAGTCGGATCTCCTCTTTGACTGTAAGGGTTTGTTAGGCACAAACGACTCCCAAGAGGAATACAAGACTTTTCAGGAGGAACTGCGTGAGTCTGAACCTCTACAGGCAATTACTCCCTCGCCGCCCTGGCATTCACCCAGGGAGTCGACACTGGCACCTTGTACAGTTGCTTGTTTACTAAGGTAAACGAGGAATTGGAACACATCTTGTAACCCAGTATATGTTGTCGCCGTCGGTCTGACCGGATGCTATTCGCTGAGTCTATGAGAGGGCCTCTCTGGCTATGTCTGGGAAGTGGGACGAAGCGATTCCGTTGAGAACTCGCATAGTTACACCCCATTGAATTTAAGAGGGCCCAGGTTGTCCTAGATGAGTATGAATGCACAACTGAAGTAAGCTACTCCGATAGATACTGAGAGTACGCTTACGCACCTATAATGCCTATAAGGTCAATGAACCTATTGGAACAAGTTGATAAGGAGATGCAGTGAAGACAGGAAGGTATTAGCCCCATCGTGAATACTGGTCATGCTGAAAGCCAGCAGCACAGCCAGATAAAACGGCACGAGGCAGATACGACCAACAACCAAACTGGCCCCTTGGAGTTCTAAGAAGTTATTGGTACGTTTCAAACGGGGCAACCATATCTTGACAGCTGAAAGAAGGATGACAACTCAGATTAAGTGGGTCCATACCATCAGAGAAGTCAGGAGCTCTAATCATACCATTAGCTGTGCAGGGAAAGAGAAAGTTTCAGGGTCAAAGCGTGTTCACTCTCGGAATAAGTGATGAAGGTTGGGGATAAAATACCTGTTTATATGTAAATTAGTTGTAGTCCGTGAACACACATACGCAGGATATAAATATCGTAGTGCCTCCCGAGCTTTAGCCATCGCGCCAAAGGCGTATCTCCTCTTATGGTTTCTAGGGTTTGTTGCTTTTTGACTGACCGCAGATGCCGCCTGAGTTTTCAGGGCTCCCCTAATATTTTCTTGCCTGTTCAAGTGGGTGCCCCCCAGGGCTCTCCTATCTCTCCTTTATTATTTTTAATTTATGTTTCCTCCCTGCACTTGTTTATCCCAAAGGGGATTATGTTTTTTTATGTTGATGATTTTACAGTCACTGTTGGGTCTGGGTCATACCAGAGGAACACACAGCTTCTTCAACACTACTACACCCGCCTCTGCAGAAAGTCCTCCCAACTTGGAGTCTCCTTCTCCATGCCCAAAACCGAACTCATCTACTGGCGAACTCCCAGGGACCGCTCCCGCCCCTATCTGGCCCCGTTCTCTCTCGATGGGAGTCTCTTCCACCCCTCTTCCATTGTCCGATGGCTAGGATACTGGTTCTCACCCTCGATGGAAACCTCCACCCACTTCCTCAAGAGGCTAGCCCTTGCTCAAGGGGCCTTCGGTCTCATCAGGCAACTCTCTCCTCCTGGCATAGGCATTGTCCACTACTTGAACCGCAGACTGGCCATGGGCCTGCTACTACCGATCCTCACCTACGGAGCTGACCTCCTCATCCCCAACCCTGCGATGATGGGTAAGATGGAGGTCTTTTGGAGCAAGGTCCAACGATGGGTCTCTAACTGCTTCTCATTAACTCCTGTATCTATCCTTCCTGTGAGGCTTGCCTCCCCCCTCTCAACTCGCTCCTCCCCCATCGCCGCAGGATGGCCGCACTATGGTTGGCCTGCTCCCCTCCTGAGATCAACCCAGCCGCAGCCCGGCTGCCTCCATCATTTCCATCCTTCTCCAACTTTAGGGCAGGGGACTCGTCCCGCCACCTCCTACGTGGCCTTCGGGCCAACTACATCCCCCTCCATTGAACCCAACCAAGGCCCTTACCCGCCGTCCGCTCTCACCTCCTGCTCGATGGAATGTGCTTCCTCTTGGTCATGGTGGCACCGGACGGGTTCAAGCTCCCGCAGATAAACTCACACCTCCTACCGGGCACGGTTTTAGCCCACCCTCCTCCGATCCCAGGTGCAGTCTCCTTCAAATTGATCTAGGAGGAGTGTAGAAAGGACCTCCTCGCTAATTGGACACCCCTGTCCCCTCCCCCTCCTTACTACCAGTACAAGCCATCCCTACGCCCACATGCATTCATGGGCCTCGACCGCTTCAGAGCTGGACAAATCCACCAAATGCGCGCTGTCTGGAGCTACCTTGCTGCGCCACCCTCATGGAACGATGCTGATCGCTCTCCCACCTGCCCTTCCTGCGACTCAGAGGACGAAACCTTCCTGCATGCAATTCTCCACTTCCCCTCCTAGTCCCTAGAACGCCAGCTTTACCTTCCGAAGCTGTCTGCGATGGACCAAGGCTCTTCACTTTGGGCCGACCTGGACATGATCCTTGGTCTTGCCTCATACATCCGCACTACTTGCACGAACTTCCCGCCCACTATGCCAGCGGTTTTTGCTACTGCTGCCTCCTCCTCCTCCTACTATGACTCAGACTAAGCGGTTTGACTTTCCTGCTATATCTTTCCTTTCGGTTATGATTTCCTTTGGTATCATTTCATTCTATACTTTTTGAATTAGTCGCTATTGCTGGGCGCGGTGACGGTATGGTCATCACTAGGGGAGAACTTGTGCGGTTATTTCTTTTGTTTTGCATGTTTGGAATTAACGTTTCGTTTATGCCATAGCTAGCGCTCTATGCAGGTTCCTGTACGTTAACAGCGAATATATGAGATAATCAAAATCAAAAAATCAAAATCCTGAGCTTTAGCCATTATCAAGCAACGGAGAAGAGATGATATCAATATCATAACTTTTTACTCAAAAATCTTTACCCAAGAGCCTTTCTAGACAATCTCTGTTTACGAAGAAACATTTAAGCGTAGTCCCATTCTCTTGCCCTCTGAATTGACTACCGTTAACAGGGTTGCAGACCTTTTGGTAGGAGACACCTGACCTCCTTCCCGCTGTTCAGACTTAGCCCGTTCTATTTTAAACGTACCAACAGTCTCTTAGAACACCAAGGGGCCAGCTTGGTTGTTAACCTTATCTGCTCCGTGCCGATAGAATCGGCTCTCCAGCTGGCTTTCAGGATGACTTGTGTTTACAATCAGTCCAATAACTTCTTGTCATCACTGCCTCTCCTTATCAACTTGTTCTGATTGCTTTAACCATACTGGCATCTTTTACGGGCATTAGCACATTCTCACTTAGTAGTGGAGTGGCCTACTTCGCGCTGGTTCTCTTCTCTGTCCTAACTACCCGAATCCATATTTTAATCTTCCAACCTCAAACAGGTGTAACTCTATGAGGTCTTAACGGAATTACTTGGTTCCACCTGGGTTGGATAGCCAGAGAGCTCCTCCGATATACCCTGTGAACAGTATCGGGTTGGACGGACGGCGGCGACGGATACAGTGTTACAAGAGGTGCTTCCAGGAGGCTGTTTTGTATGTGAACGAGCAGCTATGCCAGGTGCCAGTCTTGTCGCAGGATGCGTACGCCAGGGCCGTAATGGTATGACTAGGATTTTCACGCATTTTTCGTATTAATGCGCTACTGGATTCCAGTATCATTTACCCATGTGCCTAACAAGGACATAAACATAGTCCAACAGTGAACAAGAACTAATACCGTAAAAGGAAACAAAACACCTAAGCAAGAAACCAACCTGAACTATCAATTTGGCCAATGGCAAAAGAGCCCATATCCCGCTAATCCAGAAGGGTATGGTGGGGGGCGGGGGCAATTAAATACCAGGGCACGAGGAGGTGAAAGGAATCAAGGCGAAGGAGGTCGGTAAGCCGATGGTGGAGGAGAGAGTGTGTGGTAGCAAATGAAAATCGCCGGATTCTCTGGAAATCGTGGCAGTATGGTTCCAGCAGAAGGGTGGACCAGTAGGGTGCCTGCTATAGAGCAGTAGGATGTCAGCCGATCAACCCTAAGGAGGTGAGGGTAGCAGAGGATGGAGGAGGGGTAGACCCAAGGACCAACAGAATTGTGTGGGTGGCCATCTAGGCAGGTCTCATCAAAGTGAGAGTGGGGGAATCGACCATCAGACTGCTAGATCAACTATAGGCCTGTAGAAAGTTTCCCTCTACTGCAACCCTGTCTCCAAGCCGTATAGGTAGGTCGGAGGAAATTCCAGACCATGCAAATGTTAAGCGACGCAGAGCAGAAAAGCTACGCAAGGCAAAACAATAGCGGGGAAAGGAGAGGAACCATCAACAAAGATGGCAGAAGTCGGGAGAAGGAGCTCCAAGGGGTAGACCCTAAAGAGCACGGAGAGGAGGGAATCATTAAGACAAATCCCTACCCCCTGGCATGGCTAAAGGGGGGAGTTGAGTCAAGACGAAAGTGGTGCTGATATCTCGTAGTGTTAAGATTTCAATCACCAGGTGTGTAGAGGAGATAGAGGATGTCCCTTAACCATAGGGTTTTGATTTTTTGATTATCTCATATATTCATTGTTAAGGTACAAGAACGTGCATGGAGCGCTAGCTATGGCAAAAACAAAACCTTAATTCCAAACAAACATCCTCCGCGCCCCAGGGATCAAAACCCGTACTCCCAGGACCCTCTGGTATGGGCCTAACCGCACATCTCGCCTACAAGCAAACAAACCCCCAGCTGGCTAAGGAGACAACAGGTTGAAAGTAAGAAGCAGGAAAGCAGGAAAGCATAAGGAAAACCCTTGACGAAAACTACAACAGATAAGGGGAAATTAGCCACTACTATTGCACCCATAAGGGCGCCGGCAGGTTGATGATGGACCTGGAATTCCGCGGTAACTGACGGCATTAACACAAGTCCAAGAGACAGTGTAATACTAGGACCAGGCGTAACCGAAGGCAGATTTGACCGTGGGCAAGAGTCGTAGAAAGGGGAGGTAGTAAGGTACCAGCTGAGAAGGAGAGGAGCAGTAGGGTGCCAGCCATGGTTGAGGCAGTGAGGTGCCAGCTTCGAGGAGGGGGGAGCAGTAGGGTGCCAGCCGATCCACCATGGGGAGAGGAGAGAGGAGGAGAGGAGGAGGAGGGGTAGACCCAATTATCAGGGACAGAACCGTGTGCATACCCATCTAGGCAGTTCTCAAAGAACAGAGAGTGAAGGAATCGACCATCGGACTGCAAAGAGTGAAGGATCCCTTAACCATAGGGGACAGCTAACTATTTATACACTTTTCCCAGTATTAATATTCGCCATATATATGAAGTATTCCTTTAGACTTTGTCTTTAGTCTTAAAATGTGCAAATACACTTTGACCTTAAATGTGTATGACTTCAATATAGCAAATAATCCTTGGGTCTACCCATTACTCCCTGTGTGTCAAGTACTCCAGTAGCTGATCTCCTTCAAACTCTTTGCCAAATGCACTAAGCTTACTTTCATAAGACTAATTTGCCAACATCTTATTAAATACATGGTGATCAGTCTGAGTGCCAATCAGTCTTGAGTAAATGCACTTATATGCAGATCTATTCAGACTATCAAGAATATAGAATACATAATATATCTAAGTGGAATAATTACTCTGTCTTTTGTCACTGAGGCTGTGCAGTTCTCAATGAGCAACTACTTCTTGAATGTCCGGGTTGTAGTAATATAGTTACCTTTTGGTCCTATATAGTATCATATCCTTTTCGGCTTATAAGCCTAGTACCATCTTCCATATATATAACTGATAGATAGCTTACTTTGCAGAACACAGAGTGCAATTTTGAAAAATCCTCTGTAGCTGTACAGTTGAAAGAATTGTCCATCCCCTGGAGAACAAGTTCCTTAATGTCAAATATGGAGTCAATAAGTATGGCCACAAAGGGAAAATATTAATCAATACAAAGGAGAAGTATTTCTGCCTATGTTGGAGGCCTATAAAAATTAAATACTCCTTTAGGAGGTGGTGAATAGCTAGGCAGAGGAGGAGCTATGTATAATTTATTCTCCTAATCTTGCTTCTGGTGTTTGGCCAATCATTGTAGTTGTAAATGATGAATAATTCTTTAATACCAATAAGGCCTATCCAAGGTTTTGATCAAAGTTGAATACAAACTATTGAAAAAGATATCTGGCAGAAAGGATATTATCCATTTTGATTTTCTTACTGCTGAAGGAAGAGTATAGGTAGACTTGATATAGGTTGCTAAGTAATATTATGTTATGAAACCTCTGCCAGTAATATATGTCATATTAATACCAATTTTACTCCTTGTTCAATTGAATCTGGTTATAATCATAGGTCAGATAGAGAACAATTAGTGGCACAGGTTTTGAAAGTTGTGATCCCATTCTTTAAGTAACGCTTCCCTGGACGTCAACCCCTTTTTTTATTTAATAATGCAACTAATTATTGAGTAGTTACCCAAGATGTGTTAAAAGTACTACCAATAAATTCACAGTCACTGGAAAGCAAGTCCATCTTACACCTGGTATAAATTCCATAACTAGAGCTGTTCAATCAATTGTTATACCTGCTAGTAGATAAAAAGGACTTCAGATTGTATTACCCAAGAGATGATTATGCAGGTTAACACTATGCTTTGAATACTAAAATAGTGTAGCCAAGAGCTATATATGCAAACAGTGTAGCTATAATATTACCATAATATTATGGAATATGGTACCAGAAGCTTGGCAGTTTGTTACCCCTGCTCTAGAATAGGAATTCTAGACAGGAACATAGTATCATACATAATAATGATATATAGGAAAGGTACTATATATGGTAGTACAAACTTCAAGGAAAAAGTCCCAAAAACATATATATGTCATCCCTGAGTGTCTGAGTCACAAACTGTCAGATTAGTTTAATTAACAACATTATCTTATCATAGTTTAAAATTTTTTATACACTCCTTCACACCCTATCACTTACTGGCTTGGCAGTTCTATAGCACAGCCACTGCTGCATTGGGCAAAGCCGCCTGGTTGACGTTCTTCCATTCTTGCACCCATATGCTACCAGTACGGTAGTTGCGCTCCCCACTTGCCACCCACGTGCCCTGTGCCCACCATCTTAGTGCCGTTACCTCTCACAGACGTCATGCAGAACTGAACTTTTCGCATTACCTGTTCTTCCTTTACCCTTTCATCAGTCACCTCAGCACTCCTCATTCAACAATTCCTCCCTACAGCGTTTATTTTGGCCCTGAGCTCTCTCCATTTATCTTTTTTTACCCCTGTTCAAAGCTCTTCATACTTGGGCACTGAATTACAAAGAAGCGGGGCAGTTCGTGCCAGGCGACCTGAGGGCCGATATCCGGTTAGACTGGCGAATTAACTTCATTTATCCATCCTCTTCTCAGGAACCCGAATTCCTTTCAAACCGTACTGCCGGCCGCAGGATCTCATATCAAAATGTTGGAAGGATTGGTATGTTGACTTTCTCAAGTGGAGCTAGGTCATGTTTCGCTAACCCACCTATTGGTCAGATTGCGACGCTGATGAACCGATTCCTGGGGATGTATGACGATAAACGATACCGAGATGCGTCCCTATTCACTAACCACTTTTTATTAGGTACATCAAGAACTTTGACAGTAAACAGCTAAATGTTGGCATCTGGAGGTTGGTTTTCATACCGGCTAACCGTGATCTTTGCTAACACTTTGGCCTTCCTCAGTGGTGATGTACGATTGCGGAACCTAGAGCTGAAGAAAGAGGTATGTCTTATCCAGACTGCCGATGAGCTAGGGAAAAAATTCTTACCCTTTTTCAGGCCCTGGATCAGATGAAGCTCCCTTTAAATGTCACGGAAGGGCATCTGGGACAGCTTACACTACAGTAAACCCAGTTTCTCGCTCGGGACAGCCCATCCACTGCTAATAAAACCACAGAATCCCCTGGAGTAATCTGAAAGGCAAACCGGTGAAAGTAATTATCGAGGATGTCTATCTACTGGCGAACCCAAAGGCCGAGCAGGAGGTGAGTCCATTACCTTTAGTATTCCCCAGTTATAACTGCTATTTTCGAATCGCTTACCTCCCACCGCATAGTATAACGAAGAGGAAGAGCAACGGCGGAAGCAATCTATCAAACAAGAGAAACTTCAAAATGCCGAGTTACTTCAAGATAGGAACACCGAAGGGATGTCGCCGGAGGAGCTACAGAAAAACCAGAGCTTCACAAACAGTCTGGTCACCAAAGTAAGAAAAACAGCTATTATCTGCCTAAGATTCCATGTTAACACCTGGTGATAACAGATCTTAGATAATCTTCAAATCACCGTGAAAAATATTCATATCCGATATGAGGACTCTCTCAGTACTCCAGGGGTAGATACCGGCTTTTCCTTGATACTCCACTAGATGAGAATGCTAACTTCAATAGCACCCCTTTTCCCTTGGATTCACGCTCGAGGAGTTTTCTGCTGTCTCAACCAACGAAAATTGGGAACCCAACTTTATCCAAGATAACGTTTCTGTTACCCACAAGCTCGCCAAGTTGGGTTCCTTGGCCATCTATTGGAACACAGACTCCAAGCACTTTGGGGGCCACCCTAATACCCATCCAACGATGGTCGAAGGGTTCAAGGGTCTTATAGCATCCGAAAGCAATATACCTGCTGGCCACCAGTTTGTGCTAAAGCCTGTGAGCGGCACTGGTCATATTGAAATGAACAAAACCGGCAGAGCAGATGTTCCTAAGATGATAGCCCGAATGGTATTTGACGAAATTGGGTTTGTTCTTGACGAGGATCAATATAGAGACGTGCTTATGATGGTTGACAATTTTCACTTTTATCTGCGTCATCAACAATACAAGAAGTATCAACCAAAAGGAAAGTCCCCAAAGGAGGACCCAAAGGCATGGTTTCTTTTTGCCGGCAATGCTGTTTTGGGCCAAATACACGAGAAAAATAGGAAATGGTCTTGGGATTACTTCCGTGAGAGAAGAGATGACAGGAAACGATATATTGAGTTGTTCAAGCAACTGAAGCAACAAGAGCAACTTCCAGCATCCGAGGCAAAAGAATTGAAAGATCTTGAATGGAAACTATCATACGAGGATCTAAGGTTCTATCGATCCCTTGCAAGAAATCAGTTGAGGAAGGAGCGTGCATTGGTCAAAAAGTCGGAGCATCAGCAAGCGCAAGGGTGGGTTTCATGGATGTGGGGCTCTTCTCAAAAGAAAGAGGAGGAACATAGTACCGTTATGACTGACCAGCAACGTAAAGAACTTTACGAAGCAATTGATTGGGATGAGAAGAAGGCCATAGCAGAATCCATCGACCTTCCTCGCGATTCAGTTAAAATGCAGATAGAGGCAAGTTTGAGAACTGGAAGCTTCACACTCAAGAGAGACCCCCACGGAGACGGAACGGAAATACTGGCACTCCTGTTTGACACGTTCAAATCAAGGGTCTTGCAACGCCCAGATTCCTTCTACGGTGAGCTTAGCCTCGGGGGATTAAGAGTTTATGATGGTACGACCAAGGGATCCTTATATCCCCAGATTGTGAGAGTCAAGGATGTGGTCCCTGCCCTCGGACTTGAAGAACTGGACGATGATGACGAAGATGTCCCAAAGGGTTCGGGCTTTGATGCGCCGTTTTTTCAAGCTTCATTCGAACGAAACCCGCTAGATGAGAGCGCTGACTCAGCTGTTACAATGAAGATGAGGAGCATGGAAATTATCTACAACCCTATATTTGTGGAGGAAATTTACAATTTCTTCAAGCCCCCGGAGCGGCATATGGAGAGTATCGGTGCTCTGATGGAATCAGCTGGAGCTACTGTAGAAGGCATCCGACAACAGACACGGGCAGGGCTAGAATTCGCTTTGGAAGAACACAAGACACTTAACGCTAAGTTAGATCTGCAAGCACCTCTAATCATTATACCTGAAAGCATTTGCGACGGGAAGTCGAATTGCTTAATTCTTGACGCCGGGCACGTTAGCCTGACGAGCGACCTGGTAAAAAAGGGAGATATCAGAGAGATACATTCCAAACAGAGGCTACAGTATAGCGACGAGGATTACGCAAGGTTAGAGTCACTGATGTATGACAAGTTTTCCTTGAAACTAGAATCAACCCAGGTTAGTGCCTACCACCCCAGAACTCAAATTATAATTCATAACCTAATTGTAAGGCTAGGTTCTCATCGGGCCTTCCGTGGAAGAAACAAGGCTACAGCTGCGTGCAAAATCCGACAGGAAGCACCTTCACATCGTTGATCGGATTAATATCAATTTCACAGTCGATATATCTATCCTCCCTAAGGCATCAAACCTTACAAAGTTCCGGATGTCCGGCCATCTCCCCGTTCTTCATGCTTCTTTGTCGGACAAAAAGTATAAAGCCTTAATGAAAATAATCGACGTGGCAATCCCAAAACTAGGCCACGGAGGATCACCTAATTCCCAAAAACCAGTACGCCAACCTGCTCAGGAGTGGAAATCTGAGTCCATGCCTGACCAAGCTCGTCCAGCCCCCTTTCGGTTCTCTTCAAGGCAAGCAGACTTGGTGCTACAGGATGACAGCGACGCCGAGGATGAGGCAGATGAGCAGTTCGAGGAAGCGTCTGATGGTATCCCAAACGGTTCGCCTAGTGATCAGAGAATATTCGAGCTCAAGTTTACTGTGGGGGAACTGCGGGGATCTCTATTCCGGGCAGACCCAGAGGGGAAGAAGCCCGATAAGCAATTAGTCCTCCTAGTTGCCGAACATTTTGCTTTAGATTTCCACATCAGACCTTTTGATATGGCTGCAGAAGTAATTCTAAAGTCATTAAACGTCGAAGACCTGATAGATGACGATCCGTCCACTACGTTCAAGCGAATAGTTACCTCCGACGCGCTTCAGGAGCAATCAAACGACAATCCCCTCTTCTTCGTCAAGTACGTGAAGGTAACGCGGGAGTCTCCAGAATTTATGACCGTCTACGAGGCCATTGAGACAAACGTGGATGTTTCAATATCTACAATTAATGTTGTGATAACCAGAAAGACTGTTCTAACACTTCTTGATTTTATCATTACAACTTTCACAAATCCTCATAACAATCAAACCAAAACTGCGACCCAGGTCATAGAAGGCGCTACAGAAGATTCCGGAGAGAAGGCGTTGGACCTAGCTATTTCCAACGATCCCCCGGAAGCCGATAAAATCCGTGTCAAGATCAACTTGGACAGTATAGGTCTTATCCTCAATAATGACGGTATACGCTTGGCGACCCTTAGCCTTGCTAGTGCGGACGTTGGTATATTTCTCATGGGGAAAACTATGCGGATTGGAGCACGGCTTGGAAACTTTTCCCTCTTTGACGATATTAACGAAGGCGCTGAAGAAAATTCGCCATTGCGGCAGCTTGTTACTATCCAGGGTGACGAACTGGCAGATTTCCGATACGAAACTTTTGATCCAGAAGCAATCCAATCATATCCCGGCTACAATTCCTCAATCTACCTCCGTTCCGGTTCCATTAAAGTCAATTTTGTAGAAGAACCCTTCCGGAAGATTATTGATTACGCTGTTAAATTCGGAAAAATGCAAGCGCTCCTTAACGCCGCACGTCAAGCTGCCATGAGCCAAGCTAGCCAAATGCAAGAAAATGCAAACCAGACTCACTTTGATATCTTAGTCCGAACTCCTATCATAGTCTTTCCGCGAACCAATGTCGATGATCATGCGGAGCGGGATCTTCTCACAGCATATCTCGGAGAGCTCTACGCACAGAATAAATTCGTTCCCCTTGATAATTCAGAAAATTCCGCTATAGTGAATAGAATTTCCGCCGGAATCAGGAAGACACGACTAACGTCAGACTTTTACTTTGATGGAGACCAAAAAGAGGAGCTTGAGCTTTTGGACAAACTAGATATTTCGTTTGCAGTTACATATCTCGAGCACACCTGTAATACCGAGCGACCAGATCTTGAGGTAAGAATTAACCCTGCGGTATCAGATATGAGCTAACTCCCCTAGATTGAGGGTGCAATGTCCGACCTCAATCTTAAATTAACCCAAACACAGTTCAAGTTCCTACTAGAACTCTCCCGATCAATTCCGACGGTCTTTGCAGGTGATCCCGAAGATGAGGAAATCGTCGAACAGTTGCCGACGGAGAATGTTGAGTCAGCCAAAAAGGTAATCCGACAAACGAACGAGGAATCAGCCCAAGTTGTGCACCTGAACCCCGAATTAGGCGTCAGTCCGGACACTTGGACCAAAGTGGACATGGTCTTCAGCGTAGGAAGTATAGCCTTGGAATTGTTTACTGCTGACCCGGACAATCCTGTTGGTGACCTTGAAGCTGCAAGCTTATCTAGAGCTTCCCTGAGCAATACCAATGTTAAGCTCCGGATGATCAGCGATGGCTCTATTGAATCAGAGCTTCTAATCGATTCCTTCAATATTAGAGATAGCCGGCTCCAGGAAACCAACAAGTTCCGCAAGACCATGTCTTCTACCAATGATCAAGGGTCCCAATTTATGGCCAGTGTTACGATTTCAGGTGGTGCAGAGCGAAATCTCGTGGCGCTTCTAACAATTGATAGTCCCAGAATTATCTTTGCCTTGGATTATATATTTGCCCTCCGAAGCTTTGTGATGTCGGCGTTAGAAACAGAAGGAAATCCGGTAGCAGAAGCGTTAGATGAGACCTCTGAGAGTGAAGATGATCTCAGTGAGAGAAGTACTCGCCTTGGGTTAGGTTCACTCAGCAAGACGGATCGTTCGCCAAAACCTACAGACTCCGGGAAAGATAATAAGGAAACCAATGAGGCAATGTCCATTTCCTTCCAAGTCAATATTGTCAATTCCCAAATTATCCTTATCGCCAACCCCGGAGTCAGTAACTCAGAAGCTATCGTCCTAAGTACAAAGCAGATTCTGGTTTCACAGCAACACGCTCTAACCCTTCAAGTTGAGGAGGTGGGGATGTTCCTATGCCGGATGGATAAGTTTGAAACCAGTCGTCTCCGTATTCTAGACGACTTTGCAATAACCGGGTCGGTGGACAACCGGTCACTTGGAATGAATCAGTCCATTCAGAGCATGCGGGTAGATGTTGACCCATTGGTGCTACGAGTATCTTTACGTGATATCCTTCTAGCGACCCAAATATTCAATAAGGCATCAGAAATGTCTTCCCCCAACAAAGGCAAGCCCGAGATTGAAGGTGAGGCCAAGCGTCTTGGTATCTCAAAGGCGTCGGGGAAATCTCTCAAGAGAAGAACTGCCAGTAGGAAAGAACCTTCAACTCCCGTACGGCAGGGTGCAAAATCTTCTGCCACTGCTAGGACCCAGACATCCCAAGGCCGGCAAGGCTCAGGGCGGCAAGCCGCTTCGACAATCGTGAAGCGGGAAGAGTTAATCGCCAATTTTGCTGGAATGCGAGTAATACTGATCGGAGACCAGCACGAGCTACCATTATTGGACTTGAGTGTAAAGCATTTCAACGCCCGAGTAAAAGACTGGTCCGGAGAGGTATGTCATCCACTGGCATTCTATCACCCATCACTAAACATTTTCCACAGCTAGACGCAGACACAAGTATCGAGTTGTTCATGAACATCTACAACTTTTCGAAATCTGCCTGGGAGCCATTGATTGAACCATGGCAGTTGGGTTTCCATGTAAGGCCACCCATGGACCTTCCAATAGACCTCCGCTAAACAACACCAGATGTCGCGCTCGGTTCAGCTGGAGAAACTCTCAATTGATCTTTACTCCCGAAAAATGTTAGAACTGACCATCACGTCCCAGACAATAGCTTTAGCTTCCAAGGCAGCCCAATTCATGCAACAAGACGAAGATATACTAACAAAGCCTCGCGGCGCCGATTCCCCCTACCGGATTCGCAATCAGACTGGGTTTCCTTTGCATGTATGGGCTGCTTCCGACCCACTTCTCGGGGAATCAATGGCAGTAAAGCTTGAAGATGGGCAACAAGTACCCTGGAGATTCGAAGAATGGGAGAAGATGCGGGAAAACTTGAGCCCCGACGGGTCTAGCGGTGTTGTAGGCATCAAAATTGAAAATTCAGGGTTCGAGAGTATTACCGAAATACCCGTTAATAAGGAAGGAGAAACACTTTATACACTTCGTCCGCCAAAAAACAATACCCTCCACCGCCTGTTATGTGAGGTACATCTTGGGACAGACAACGTCAAGTATATCACCTTCAGGTCGCCTCTTATCATCGAGAACAACACTCAGATTCCTGCAGAGATTGGTGTCTTAGACATTGAGGCTCAGAATATCGTCAGGGTCTATAAAATACTACCGGGTGAAAGCCAGCCAGTCCCAATAGAAGCCGCATATCACCAGCCGGTAGTAGTTAGGCCAGATGGTGAATCCCCTTAATCTCCTCCGGCACAACTCAGCTGCTAACTCTTCTCTAGCTGGGTTCGGGTATAATTGGTCCCAAGACCCCCTGTTTTGGAGGATCCTTCTGAAAAAACCGACCAAATGTCTCAACTGCAATAGCGAGGAAGGAACCAATGCACCCCCATTTTACTTCCAAATGCACGCCACCTTCTCACGGAATAATCCAGCCGCAAAATCATATCCATACATGAGGATCCAGTTGTCTGCACCCCTCGAGGTCCAAAACCTCCTTCCCTATGACTTCAAGTTCCGCATATATGACAAGCATACCAAGAAAGAATGGACGAATTTTCTTCGCAAGGGCGGCTTGAGTCCAGTTCATGTAGTTGAACTTTCACATCTGCTTCTCATGAGTATTGATATGCAAGAAACCGTCTATAACGCTAGCGACTTTGCTATCATCAATTCTGATAGCACAGAATTTGATAAGGAAACAACTCTGGTGGCAAAAGACAATCAGGGCCTGGAACTGAGACTTCGGCTACATTACTTCCCGATCGCCAACAGTGGTGGTGCATTCCGAGTTGTGGTCTATAGTCCTTATGTGATTCTAAACAAAACCGGGTTGGCGATGCTGGTTATGTCTAAATCTTTGTTACAATCCGCAAAGGTTGCTGCGGGGCAGATGCAAACGGGTGGGATCTCCTTCGGTAGTTCATAACCTCAGCTAATACTTTCAGGTGCAGGATCCTCTCAACGAGCCGTCCCTTACATGTTTTCCTATCCGAACGATGACCGGCAGAACCGCGCAGTTCTCAAAGTCGGAGATTCGATCTGGAGTAGACCTCACAGCTTTGAAGCGATCGGAAATGTTGCAGATGTAGTCCTTCCGTCCTCAACAAAGGAAACCGAGCTGCATATCGGAATATCAGTGGACGAAGGAGAAGGAAAATACAAAATGACCAAAATAGTTAGTTTAACTCCTCGATTTATCCTTAAGAGTAAATTACCGGAAGCCATTCAGATAAGAGAACCTGGCACCGGTTCAAACCACATCATGACTCTCAGCCCTGGAGAGTTACTTCCCTTGCATTTCCTCAAAGCTTCTGAGCGTAAACAACTGACTTTGCTCTTCCCTGGCATCAATAATCGATGGTCATCGCCTTTTAATATCTCTGATCTAGGAAGTGTGCACGTTAAGATGCATAAAGCTAACCAGCGGCAAAGCCTTGTACGGATAGATATTTTGCAAGAGAAGGCCTCTATTTTCCTCCATCTTAGTATTGAAAAGAAGAATTGGCCATTCTCTATGCGGAATGAGAGTAGCCAGGAATTTACTTTCTACCAAGCCGACCCCAACCAGGACGATGACGAAGAAAAGGATAGTGACTTTCGTCCAGTGTATTACAAGCTTCCGCCTCGAAGCATTATGCCTTACGCCTGGGATTTCCCCGCTGCTAAGAGCAAAGAGCTTGTTCTGATGGTTTACAACCAAAAGCGACATGTTCGTCTTGCTGAGATCGGTAATTTGGTAAGTTCCCACCTTATTTCTGCCAAGATAGACCTTGGGTTCTTAGCTGCTTCTAGGTTCCTTTCAAAGTGGAAACAGGCGTAACTGGTGAGGATGGCAATCAAATAAAGAAGACAATTGAGATCAACGTTCGAGCCGATGGTCCCACACAAACTCTCGTCCTTTCTAATTACCGAGCTTCCAAGAGCTTGTACAAACCCAAAGCCAACACATCGTCTAGTAGTGTTGCGACAAGCGCCGGTTTCGAAGTCAAGGATGAGGACAGCGACATTATCTTTCAGGTCCAAATCCGATTTGCCGGGATCGGAATCTCACTTATCAACAGGCAACTGAAGGAATTGGCTTACATCACTTTCCGCGACCTAGAGGTGAAATACAATGAGTCCTCCCTTCTTCAAACCCTCAATGTCCTTTTGAAATGGATTCAAATTGACAATCAATTATATGGGGGACTCTTTCCCATTATCCTTTACCCAAGTGTCGTACCGAAGACAGGTAAAGAAATGGACGTTCATCCCTCGCTTCATGCATCAATCACTCGAGTGAAAGATGACTGTATGTTTACTACGCTCCCCCGAAATCCCAAATCATTAGCAGCCATTAATGTGCAATAGCATATGGCGTACTCTATATTAAATACGCCACATTCCTATTGCAACAGATGACGCTTGAAATCGATGAGGACTTTATTTATGCGCTTCTTGACTTTTCCAAGATCCCAGGTGCTAGTTGGATGGAACCCGATGACGGGAAACTGTGCGACGATGACTTAGACATTCCAGAGCCAAAGACGGATAGTGCCGGGCAAGACATGTACTTCGAGTTGCTGAACATTCAACCTGCACAGCTCGACCTTTCACTTCTCCGGACAGAAGTAGTCAATGTTGAGGACAAGACTTCATCACGTAATCCCCTACTGTTCCTTCTAAACGTCTTTACAATGGCGATCGGAAATATCAATGATGCGCCGATACGCCTGAACGCTTTAATGTTAGAAAATGCGAGAGTTTCAATGCCGGTCCTTGCGCGACACCTTCAAGCCCATTATAGCAACGAGTTCTTGTACCAAATTCACAAAATCCTGGGATCGGCAGACTTTTTGGGTAACCCTGTTGGATTGTTCAATAATATCAGTTCTGGCGTCTTGGACATATTTTATGAGCCTTACAACGGCTTCATCATGACGGATCGCCCAGCGGAGCTTGGTTTCGGGCTTGCCAAGGGCGCCACCAGTTTCGTCAAGAAGTCAGTGTTTGGGCTATCCGACAGTCTATCCAAGGTTACAGGCAGTATGGCTAAAGGCATGCAAACACATTCCCTGCAATGTCAATCTTCCATGAGTATTAATCAGTCACCTACATATAGGTCTCGCCGCGGCAACCTTAGACAAACAGTTCCAGGACCGTAGACGCATTTCACGAGCACGGAACCGCCCAAAACATGCATTGTATGGTGTAACATCCGGTGCAGACTCACTCATCAGCAGCTTTGCCAGTGGCCTTGGTGGACTCGCTAAAAAGCCGATAGAAGGCGCAGAGCGTGAAGGTGCCCTAGGTTTCTTCAAGGGGCTTGGCAAGGGTGTTGTTGGTCTGGCTACTAAGCCTGCAATCGGAGTGTTCGATCTTGCGTCAAGTACGCGACCTCACCCCATTATTTCATCGCTCAGTACTAATATTCGAGTGCAAAGATGTCACTGAGGGTATCCGTAACACAACGACTGTTTTTGACGCGGAAGGGCTCGACCGGGTTCGCCTCACACGATACATCGGCCAGGATGGAGTTGTCAGACCATACTCGCAGCGTGAAGCGTTAGGCCAATTTTGGTTGAAGCAACTAGACGACGGAAGGTTCTTTGACGACGAATACATTGCTCACCTAGAACTCCCTGAGCAGGACTTAGTAGTCATGCTGACATATTCGTGGGTTCCCCTTTTCTTATTCCGGAGAGACCGATGCTAATGAAGAGTTAGGCGAATCATGCTTGTCAAAGCTAAACGACTCGACTGCAAATGGAATCTTCCCCTAAACGAGCTTCAAACAATCAGCATGGAGAAAACAGGAATAGCCTTAATGCTACGGGGTGGTCGGCAGGGTCCCTTCATACCAACCAGGGATGAGTCATCACGGAAGTTCTTATTCAAGAAAATTGGACTCGCTGTTAATTCTTTCAATAATACAGCCGCAGTTTCTTAAGTTGTCCAATGTGAGACCAAGGCTTTCCTTGACAAAGTGTTCCAGTCTGCGTTATTTCCTTTTTCTTGGGGTGGCATATTCAGCGTCTCAATGAATGTTTTTCTATCTATTCTGTGATACCACATTCTCCCAAAAGCACATCACCGCCTTGTCAGTCGGGCTTGATTTTCAGCCAGTGCGGTACGTCACATGTTTGTCCGGGTATTTTTAAATACGTAATTCTAGCGAAATATTTCTCACTACTGTGCGGCGCATTCGAAACCTCCAATTACAAAATTTACGCTTGAAATGGCTTTCACCACGAAACATGAAATATCACCCGCGCCACAAACCACGACCCAAAACTACAGTACCCTAGCGCCCACAAAAAGCATCATATCGTGCCCAAATAACACATACCCTACCTTGCCATAACTTGCCCAAAAATACCCCCCCCGTCCCCTCTCCATCCCCAATGGCTGTAGCAACAGGCTTTGAAGCGAGAAAATCTCATTTCTTCTTTACTCTGTCCCCTCTCGTTCGCTCACACATGCAGTCTCTCATGCCGCACCGAGCGGAATCTGCGCATAATCCCCCACCGCAGGGAATCGAGTCAGGTTCTTACCCTAATCCACCAACAGGACACGGTATCGCCGAAGAGCGCATGTGAACGAACAGCATCAGGTTCAAACCGAGAAACTTGTCTAACATTATCGGAAATAGAAACTCTTCAGCATGTACCGAAAGCTCGGCGTGTAGGATACGATATGGTGTTCCCCTTCCTCCATTAATATAAGGGCGGATGCACTTTGGTGTGTTTTGGTCTCTCGATACCACGAGCGGTTGTCAGGAGGGGGGGGTAGGTTGCGCCTATCAGGGCGGTAAATGGGCTGCGATTCAGTGCTTCATTATATCATAACGGATGAGGAAGGCATTTGTGTACGAAGTAAACACATATTCCTGTTCACACCGCTATCCTATCGAACCCCCCAAATATTACTTCTACCCCCATTGCTGGCCTGACGAAACACATCCAGCAATTCAAGAATACCCTCTGGACCCCGCCTTGGGAAACAAGTAACATTTTCCGGGCTGTAGAGATATAAATACAGCCTCCGGTATGACACCGAGCTACCCGCACTCCGTACTACGATGTCTGCACTGGCGGTAGCCTAAGCGCACACCCCCACACTAAGCTGTGACCTACGCGGAAATAAGGAGAAAAAATGGATAAAAACTTGAACCTCGACCCTTACCTGCCCCCATTCAAAACCTTAAGGAGCTTCAGGCAATCGTTTCGTGATAGCTGTTTCCCCGCTAATCCTACCTGAGCACCCATCGCATGACCTGGTTATGCTCTACAACCACTGCTGCTTCGAAACTCGTGATGCGCGTTTTATTGTTCTCCCAGGAGATCCCTTATCCTCACTTACCCGCGGTCGCCGCAGGCCCATCCAAAGCCACCTGAAACGTAACTATAAGTTACCAAAGGGTAGAAGGTCAAACCCGGTGCTATGTGTTTGATAGCTGTAAGTCACCTAACCCATCTCTCGCCCACCAAGGACGTATGATACCGCAAGACCAAATGACAAATGCGCCGATCCGTACTTGGCGCGCAATGTTATCTTGGGTGGGTGTAGGTAGCCGCTTGTACCCTACCGAGTGATTTCCTGTGGATGGAAGCAGTACACTGCACATCTGGACTAGATACTCCGAGGCACGCGATGCAACTCTGCAAGCCTCAGCCCACACTGTTCACTGGAATTCTTCTCAGATCGATGCTCCACTCAACACGAGTGTTTGGGTACCGATCCGGGGGATTGTAACAAGGTTAAGTGGTCTATCGGAGAATAGGGTTGAATCGCTGTTGCGTCTTGGTCCCGGAGCGATACCGGCATCTCTCGTGTAGATGTGTGTGAGCACAGTCTCCCAGCCGCCCCGCGTACACAGTGCTCGTCCAGGGCGGCCGCACTAGTGGCCCCCGCGCAACTTTGGCCATCAATGCATCAAGGTCGCCCCTGAAATACCGCCCATGAGATCTCACACAGTTTTGTTGGCTCTTGCGCACCAGGCTAGAATCACTCCTAGAGGTAGTTGAAATGTGCATTTTTAATCCTATCATGGCCGTATTCGTGGTTTGCGCTCTGTACACTGATTACACACCAGCCTATGCCGACTTTGCAGTTTTAAAATACAATTTACTGTACCGATTACTATTTCTCTGGTTTTTGGCACATGGGGGGGGGGAAAAAAAGTAATTCCCACAGAATTCCCCCTGTTTGGGTTTGCAAACAATCTCTCCCTACGCTATCCTTGAGAGGAAATGCCGCATGAAAAGAACACCCGAGCATGATATGATACAAAGACACAGACCAATAGCAGCTGTACTTGCTGTTTATGTTGCCCGGGATGCCCTAGAGCGCGTGAAACAAAACAAATAAACAAAAGATTTGAACCCCACGACCTAATTGGCATGCTAGCTTTTAGCCGATCCCAACCACGTCTCCCCCTTCACGCAAGCAAAACACCATCCTCCAATCTCATATAGCATGCAAACAAATTCGAGTTCACGCCTTACCTGTAAAAATTGGCAAATTCCCATCAGAACCCGAGAATAGGCATGTCCCATATGCATTGACACCTGCTCAATGATTTCTTCAGGTGAACCCAACTCCGCATGTCCTTCGAGATCGATATGTGGACATTCGGAGAGAGTCTATTCGGTTGTACGGAAGCCTCCACGTTTACGATCTGTAAAACGCAGTGGGGAAACTTTCAGTCATTGGGCCGGGCTAAACCAACCGCCCCGTCCCCTCGTGAGTTAGATCTCGTACACCAGCGATATCCGAGCTCCGAGAGAACGCAGATACAAGAATTGGCCACATCTTTTCCCGGTCACTTTCCATCACCGCTGATAGCTCGGGATGCTTGACAAACTGTTGGCGGGTTAAGCATTTCTCATTGATTGGGCAACAGGATATTCGGCAACCCTAGTCTAGAACTATGTAATTGCACCGTAACTAACTCTCGGAAATGTGGATTATTGATAGGGATGGAGCTTACATCCACCAGAAGTAAAGAAATACACGAATGCCAATCATAACTCGTGATTCGCAGACATCGTTGTCAGCTGAGATGTTTGCAGCATCGAGATGCTTCACAGTCTCCACAGTACCAACGCCCAGACGCATGGGTAACGAATAACCTCTGTTACCCTACTTTGACGGTTCCCTTTCCGCCCACCAAATAACCCTGTCCATCACCCGAACAATAAATCATAATCACCCGTCAAGTTTCGTCGTGGGTACGATTAAGACTGTAATTTAACCCACAAGAAGACTGCTTATCTATTTGATGATGGCTTCCATCACCTCTTCCACCACTGACGATTGCAGGAAGTGGCGGCCAGTCAACCTGCAAAAACACACTTTAACCTATCAGCAAACAAGTTATGGCCTCCTCCTCCTCCTCCTCCTGCTCTATTCGTTCGCAAAGGATGATGCTTCCTAAAATTAACTTGCGTTTGCAGTCGCCCTGATCATTGCCGATTCCCACGGCAAAAGATCTCCGATATGCGAGTTCCGAAATCGTCGCCTTCTAGCCGAAAACTTAAGCCTCTCACTTCACTTCGCCAGAGGAACAACACACAGAGCATGCACATACCAAAACAACCACCACCACCACCAACTGGATTCCCAATTAGCGTACGCAAGCACGTTAAGCTAGCTCACGATACTGCTCAGTATCTGTGCTCTGCCCGTATCCAAATAAAACACCTAGACTGCACCAGCCATGGAGGAGCCCCGCCCTGCCAAGAGGTGGTCTGGACCGGCCACCATTGTCAACAGCGTTACCGCTTTTGTCGCGCGGATGCCCCCATATCTAGCGGCTGAGTCAGGCTTTTTGCGGTTGAGCTGGCATCGTGCGATGCAACGGCCAGTAGTACAGATCCCCCACAGTGACAGCTCATACTGTACGAGTACTCGAGCACTCGTACACACAACTACAAACACCCCATTCGCCGGCATTTCCGCTCACCCTACCAGCCGGAGCTCGGGTATCCTATTACATTCGAACAAGCGTGGAAGGCATTATGTAACACTCCGAGTGACAAGGCGTGAGCGCGAAGACTAGGCTATCAATCACTTGTTGCGCTAAGTACGGTACGGTACTTGTACTCGTACAGGTACAGCGGTTATATACAATCAACGTCTCTGCACAAAGCTCCGTGAATAATCGCCTTCTTCCGAGCCCGAACAAAGTCAGAAAGATTGATGGAAAGTAATCATCAAAGTGCCAGGGGGGTCTCCTGTCTCAATCGGCCACCCCACCCCCCGATAACGACGGCCAATGTTCCATGTTTGCATGGCAGATAACTTGACAGCAATATTCTGCCAACAGAGCAACAGACCTGTTGCATTATCTCTGCAGCGCGGGCCTTGTTAGCGTTGCTCCCGACAGATTTGAATCACATGCCAAAAGGCATGATGCGATGAAGAAAAGCATTGTCGATCCAATTCTAAGACAAGAGAGTACAGTCAAACCCCGCTGTCCCGGATCTCAATGAACCGGATACCTCGCTGTCCCGTATGAATCTCCGTGAACTTTGAATTTATTTCCACCAAAGTCTGACCTCTTGTCCCGGATCCCTCGCTGAGCCGGACGGATTCTTCGGATTTTGGCCGTCCGGGATAGCGGGGTGCAACTGTACTAGTACAATTACATCTTCCGCCTATCAATCTAGTGCACAGGACAGGTATTAGTAGGTGCTAGTCCAGTACGAAGTACCAAATCCCACTTATCCGTGATTGATTCTGTTTCTTTTTCGAGAAATAAATAAATAAATAAATAAAAAGTGGTTGGAAATGACTAAGAAAGCCATAAAGACACACGGAGAGAGTGTGCGGGTCAAATGGGATCAGCGGAAATCCGCTCTGTCATTCTATCGGTTCACATGGGTCTCTCCGCACTGTGTGCTTGTGCGAGTACTCTACTACTCGAGTAGTACGGTACTCGAGAAAGGAAGGGTGCGTTACAGGACGCCCACAATCTTTTAATGGTTACTCTGGAAGGGAAGAACGGGGATGCCAGCGAGAAAGTTGGTTGTACTGCGTCCAACCCTGCACTAATCCTACGCGAAAGATTTGCCGTACATTGCTAGCAAGCACCAGGATGCACTTCGCGCAGCGCTGCTACCCCCAAGGGAGCCCGCCAGCCAATAGCAGGGCAAAGTGGAGATATTTACACGTGAACTGCAAAAATTCTCGAAGCAACAACGGTGAGAAGGGGTTGCAGAAGGAATTTGACATCTCCGCTTATTCCACCTGCGATCGAGTGCTAGTACCGACCGGTACACGAGCTGCTTCGGGAATCTAGCATCACCTTAACCTGGCTTCTCTTCTCTTCCCTCGTTACGGAACAAATTACTAAACTTCGCCTACTCAATCAGTCTTGCCTCCTTCCCAAGTAAAAATATGTACAAGTACTAGTACTCCTACATATATACAAGTACCAACAGACATGAAACCTTTTAAATTGCTTCTTTTTTCCCCGGTGCCGAATGTTCTACTGTGCTTGTATGTATGAGGGGGGACAAAATTGAGGTCGCTGATGGTAAACCCCGTCAGATGAACCTAGGGTTGGGGTGCCATACTTTGTGCGAGTACGGTACGATACACCTCACTGATCATCTTCCATGGGCCTATTTTTTTTTCCCTCTTCAGTCTAGAAAGTTTCTGGTTTGAAAGCATATTACTCGAGTACGGTACTGTACGAGTACTCCAACGGCATCAGACATGGTGGTGGCTTGATGGGGGGAAACCTCGGAAGGTTACCGTAACCGACTAGAACGTGTAAGATATTGGAATTCCAATCGATTACCCTATGGCTTGCATGCTATAAAACACCATTTATTATCAATTGCTGGTGCGTGCATCCAACACCATCTGACCCCCCCTGAGGCAAAAAGGGAAAAAAGAAAGAAAAAGAAAAAGAAACAAACCCAACATTGGCGTGATACGAGCCCGCATCACGCCTCGCGCCCCAGACATGAAGTCACATCCATCCTTCCAGCCACTTGGATGAGAGCACTCAGTCGCCGCAGGCTCTGCCGTGGCTGAGGGATGGCAACAGAGTGTGATTCCGGTATCTGATTGACTGGTTTTCGGACAAGCATCCCTGGTTAGTAGAATCTTTCTGATATTGGTTATACGGAAAATTCACCGGATGACTTGAATCCCTTCCCCCATCTCTCCGAAATCCAAAAGCAGACCATATCTTCCTGCACCCTCCTACCCTCCTCGTCTCCCTCCTGCATCGTGGTCGCCACGTTTTTTTTATTTTATTTTGCGCGTCCTCCACGGGAATGGGTGTCATCTCCCGCTTTGTGTACTGTACTCGAGTACATTACTGTACCGGTACATGCCCGTATCCTCAATTGTACTATAAACTCCCTTCGAGGATTACATATTACGTACTGTTTCAGCAGCAGCAGCAGCAGCAGCAGCAGTCGCAGTGAGCTTTCTCTTTCATCCTGAGGAGACGCGTAACGGGTCAACGGCTCCCGTATCGAGAATATTTGTCCCCCCCGCCACCAGGGGCGAGGGAGGGAGGGGAGGAGGGGGGGTGGCAGCAAAGAATTTCCGTCTGCGGGCCGCAAATTTTCCGTGCGAGCCCTGCCCCGCAGCTGTCATTGGGTAACGGGATTGTTCGGCGGCGTAGGTGCTGACAGCACACAAGTATGATAAGTATGTGGAGAGAGTTGTGTTTCAATTGAGTGTCTTACCATCAACAAGGCAGGCGTATTTTTTGTGCCGAAAAAAGCCTGGGTGGGCAAAAGAAGTAGGGGGGTAATAATCACAATATTTGAGAAAAACCAAAAGGAAATATTAATGTAAAATTACAATAGTATAAAGTTAGCATGGAAATAATTATGATCCTGTTTGGAGTCCAACCGTGGAAAAAGATGCTATTTGTTCTAAAACAATATATAAGAGAAAAAATAAAACCGGGATATTCTACAAATATTGCAGTTTAGTAGGATCAAGGTCTATGGTTCCGGAAGACTACACTCTATTCCAACTTTCTAATAAAAAAAAAATATCATTTAGGCGGTGAAGACAGATGTGACACCAACAAAAAGGAATACCCTAGCCCTTCAAAATTGGAAAACTAGATAAGAAATATTAAGTATCCATTGACATGGAAATTAGGGCCTCCTTTATGATATTATTATAAAGTATGGGGACCTCTTTTTGTCCCACAGAGTAACAGCAACCTACTATGACAACAAATTTACTACCAATGTAACAACAACTACTTGCAATAAGCTCAAAATTTAAGAATATATCCAGTGAATATAAGAAAGTCTTCATCTGAAATTACAGAGCAAGAAATAAAAATAGTTTTTGTGTACCATCCCTTTGCATCTAAAACAGCAGTCACCATCATAGGCATTCACTCCCACAAGCATTTTAACAATTCTGCTCCAATATCCGGAGCCCAAACCTGATTAAGAGGCACTGCAAGACTTTTTTTTGACAGTATCTAAAGCTCTCTTAGGCTTGCAAATGTTTGGAAAGCACAGATGGAGCCTTTCCTTGACAATATTCCAGCTGGAATCAAGGGGATTAAGCCTTGGAGAATTGGATAGCTATTCAATAACTTGTATATGGTTTTCTGCAAACCAAGCCATGGTGTCTCTTGCTGTATGTATCATTATACAATGCTGTAAAGAGATGGGATCTCTAACTGAATCCTCCACCTCCTGACAGGTATTAACTTAACTATTGTCTAAAAATTCACTCTATACATATCCATCCACACTCTTGTGAAAAATATGCATCAGAGGAACCTTATTTTTACCCCAAATCCAAGCCCACACTATAAAGTTTTATTCTAGCCACTATTTAGCTCCTTGAATGTAGTCCTTACATCATTTTTCACCTTATACTGAGAATAGGTAATTATACTTAGAATCTTTAGACTTCTCTACTCTTTATTCATCACTGAAGATAACTGACTCAAAGTCCTCCTTTATCCTATTCTCTTACCTGTTTAGCTACACTATTCTCTTCATAGCATGATTCTCCTTCAGTAATTTATTTTCTTGACACTATATTTCTTGATATTAACTGATGTATAGGCTCTTTTGATTGTCTATAAGGATGCTTATGCAGCAGTTTGATTGTTTAATTCAGATAGAGTCTGTGGTTGTGCCTTCTTACACTATCTAGCTAAGTGGTGACAGGTTTTGATTTTAATAATTATATTTCTCTCAGACATAACAAGATTTTATTTATCATCCTGTGTTTGATTTAAGGTGTAGAAAGAAATAAAAGTGCCTTTCAGACAATTTTAAAGATTCTGAATCTTAGAAAAAGAAAATTTGCCCTTTCTCAAATTCTATAAGATGGGCAGTATTTGTTTGTAGCTTTATTAATAAGTAGCTATTGATCCTGAAAGTGATTTTTTTATTTTATTTTTTTATTGTGTTACCCTGGTCCTACTAATTAGATGAATAGCCTTGTCCTAGTACTTTATTATATAACATTGAGGAGTAATAGAGTGGAAAAAAGGAAAAAATAAATTTTATATCAAAATATTAGTGATATAAGTGTGTTATAGGAGAAAGGTTAATTGCAGAGTTGAATAGATATGATATAAAATAAAAGTAGGGTATAGTCAAATGTATTACAAGACGGATATATACGATTATAAAGAAGGCCATAATTTCTATATATCAATAGAGACTAAACATAATATTAAGGATAGTTGATTCTAAAGAAAAGGGAATTGAACTAGGTTTATTATCTTTAATCGTAGATAGAAATTGTCTAAGAAGGCTCATAGGTAAAGTTGTAAAGATTTCTAATTGAAACTGATGATATTAATAAGATCTCTGCAATGTTGCTTGAAGATGGGCAAAGTGTGGAAGACACTTCAATATGTATATGCTGTTTTAGAGTGTTTGCGGACTATAACTATCTCTTATACTAACTAATTACTTCTTGCAATTTTGTTTGTTCGAATCCAGGTGTAAACATCCTTTGACCCTGAAAATTCCCTTCCCCATACAGTTTATAGTTTAGTCAGAGTTCCTCTTTCTCAAAGGGTATGCTACACTCCTCACTGGGAGATGCCAGACTTTCTTCTGCTGTATAAACCTGTACTATCCAGTAATGAAATTGCCAATGGTTTCTTAGAACACCAACTGGCCAGCTTGTTGTTGACAATATCTGCTCTGTGCAGTCTTATCAGATTCGACAGATTGCTTGCAGGATAACATGTGCTCATCATTGGTCCATTACCTTCTCGTCTTCACAGTTTCTCCTTATCAACCTGTTCTGATAGGTCAATCAACCTAGATGGCATCATAATCAGGTAGTAGTATATTCTCAATTGTTATCGAGTAGCCTACTTCATAATTGTTCCACTACTAATGTACATCTCCCGGGCTTCCTTATATTCAACAGGCTGAAACTTAGTAAGTTCTTACCATATTCCTTTCGTTTCACCTGAGTTGATTAGCCCGAAAGGGCCCCTGATTTAACCAGCAAAATGCATCACGTCAGTAGCCGGCGAAGATGTATATAGTATTATATCTGGTGCTTCAATTACTCAGTTTTGTATCTGAGTGTCCAACTGTATAAGGAGATAGTGATAGCACATAGGGCTAACACTGAGGCTGGCGGCCAATGATTGATATGTAGAGGTTCAGAGTTGCTCTTTTAGAGTGCTCTTATTCCTCTCCAAAGATCTTGTATGCCTTATACATATTATCTTACACATATTCAGATTTCAGATTAAGTTTCCAATTTTGATCCAAGAGTTTTTTTCTTTTTATTTGTATTACACTTAGTATCATAGTAAAAAATTGAGGGATTGTAGTTATAGGGTTAGTATAGAATGTTATGTTACAGAACAATACTTGTCATGCAAGATATATAGGAGTAAAGAAAACTTCCTGTAAGGCAGGTTTTGCACACCTTATATATATGATAACGATAAAATCTGAGTTTGGGCACCAAGGTTGGGGCTGGTTGTTCTCTAATTATAAATGACAAAGGTGGTTTTTGCAAATTGAAGAAGATTGAGGAATACAATATAAATAGCTACTTGGCAAGCCATAACATCACCATATCTCTAAACCTCCTATCATAACAATATTACCACCCTACTTCAATGAAGCTATAAGCGTAAAGTAACTACTGCAACTGCTGCTTGTATACCTGATCAGGATTTAAGGTTTTGATAGAGAAAAAGCAGTGAGAGTAGCAAGAGATGTTGAAAGCCGACAATAGCGGCAGTCGGTTGTGAGAAAACACTTCCTTAGGTACAACAATTACATAATCTGTACTGAGATACATAGAGTAATTACTAGAGTTATTTTTATTTTAGACCCACTATTATTCAGGATAAGTTAGCTTGACTACCAATCTTGGATAATAGAGTTTTCGTTATCAAGACATCAACATGTGGCAGGTTGTCAAACAGAGAATGACAAACAGGGTCTTAGAAGTTGAATTCTCATTGTAAAAGCTCTATATGATGTTTCCCAAAAGGTGTAGGAAAACTATAATACATACAAGGTTCAAACTAAGATAAAAAACTACTCCAATGTATTACAATTGTATATATACATACCAGATAACTATACTTTGTCTGGGCTAAAACCGGAAATTGGAATTTGGCCATTGCAATTTTTGATTTTATGTGATCAAGTAACCTAGAAAATGGAAAAAAACCTATACATCATTCACCTGAACTTTCTCCACAATCTAGACACTTTTTTCCAAGCTTCCTAAATAACTAGAGAGTTTAGGATTAATAATTAACAAACTGTATAGTTGTTGTGGACCAAAACCTGTACTACAAATTTAGTCATCTTAAAATAGATATTCCATAAGCCCAAGTGACCCATGTGACCCTAGAAAACCTCTACAATGTTCTCTGATCATTTCTCTATGATGTAGAGGTTTTTTAAAGCTTCTCAGGCAGCTGAGTGATTGTGAATATGCATTTGAAAATCGCTATTTTTGGAATAAAAGTGAAAAAGGTGTCACCTACAACCACGGTTGCAGTGCCAAGATAGGGCACTACAAGGTATAGTAATACTGTTTCAGTGCCAAGAAATGACTATTGAGTATGTAAAATACTTAATTAAACCTATATTACCTAGAGGTTTTTATTAAGATAGATCTGGTAGCATAAAATACAGTATTTGAGCCAGTGATAATTAAAATATAACTTAGGAATAATTTTGTCAAAAGTAGGAAAGTGCATGGCAACGAGTGTGACCCATGAAAATGGTTAGAGATAGTGACTTTCATAATAATAGACAATTTGAACAACTAATATACATTCAAACAAAAGTTCAAGATTAATTCAAGACTTGAAAAAATTTGGCCCTGTTCGACATGCAACAAATACCATGGTATTTCGACATGACCTCCAGATTTCCATGCTTATCAGGATAAAAAAACTTTGGTATATTTAGCATGAATATAAATACCACTGTATTTCTATACTCTAGAAGATCCTCCGTCTCCTGTACACACCCGGTGATTGAAATCTCAATATCATGAGAAATTATCACCAACTTCACCAAACTGATACCTACACTCCCTGGCCACGCTATGGGGTGGGGACCTAGGTACCTCCATCTCCCCTTGGCAAACTTCTTAAGGCCAACCCCTTTGAGTCCATCCTCTCCTTTCTATTGTAGTCAATGGTTTCCTCTCCTTGCCCCCCTCTTGTTTCGCTTCGCTTAGCTTGTTTGCTCTGCCTCGCTTAACATTTGCACAGACGACAACACCATACCTTCTTACAGCTGGGAGACATACTTGCAGGAGGAGGAAACTTCCGACAGGCCTACGGTCGCTTTGCAGTCTAATGGTCAATTCCTCCACTCTCTGTCCTTTGAGAACTGCCTATATGGGTATGCACATGGTTCTGTCCCTGATAATTGGGTCTACCTCTCCTTCTCCTCTCCTCATCTGTCCTCTCCTCACGGTGCATCGGCTGGCACCCTACTGCTCCCCTTCCTCGAAGCTGGCACCTCACTGCCTCATCCATGGCTGGCACCCTACTGCTCCTCTCCTTTTCTGCTGGTATCTTACTACCTCACCTCCCTACAACTCTTGCCCATAGTAATATCTACCTTCGGTTACTCCTGGTCCTAGTATTGCACTGTCTCTTGGACTTGTGTTAATGCCGTCAGTTACCTCAGAATCCCAGGTCTATCATCAACCTGCCAGTGCCCTTCTGGGTATAAAGTAGTAGCTAATTTCTCACTTATCTGTAGTAGTTTTCATCCAACGTTTTCTTTATGGTTCCCTGCCTTCCTGCTTCTTACTTTCACCCTATTGGCTCCTTAGCCAGCTGGGGGTTTATATGCTTGTAGGTGAGATATACAGTTAGGCCAATACCTGCGGGTCCTGGGAGTATAGGTTATGATCCCTCGAGACACGGAGGATGTTTGATTGGAATTAAGGTTTTGGTTTTGCCATAGCTAGCGCTCCATACATGTGCTTGTACCTTAACAACGAATATATAAGATAACCAAATCAAAATTTCTCTACGTAAAAATATTTATTTTTCCCTGCAGTATATTCTTGTTAACCTAATAGTTTTAGGGTACCGCTATTCCAGTTTTACAACAATAGAAATATCATAATTAACTAGGGATTAGGACAAGAGAGAACATATTTGATTTTAAGTATATATTGTAATTACAGATTGTAGTAAATTCAAGTTATATATTTTTGTAAAAAAGTTCTTTAACAATCAATCCAACTTACAATTATGGAACCACTGGTACAACTCAATCAGCAGCAAGCTGATGAGGAGAAAATATTCAAAATCGACAGTCCTATGCCATTGCAGTTCACCACTGCAATAACTGAAGCAGTTGGAAGCAAGTTTGTAAATCATCCATGTCATACTGGCCATTTCAGTGGTAAAAACTATATCGAGGAGCTGTTGCTACCAGAAACCAACCAAAGAAGATTTATTGAAGTTATGTGAATGTCGAAGCTAGTTTTTCTTAAGCTTTGTAACTGGCTTGAGGCCAAAGGTGGCTTGCATGATGGCAAATCAGTCACAGTAAAGGAACAAATTATGATATTTTTGTGGACAGTTACAAGAAGTGCATCAAACCGTTATCCCCAAGAGCAATTTCAGCATAACGAGCAAACTGTCAGTCAGAATGTATATTATTATTTCTCTAATTTATACTCTAAGATGAATGCCACATATGATATGCTAAGTATTATACTATTAGATATTTCAATATAGTTCTCGATTGCCTAATCCTGCTGGAAAGTGAGTATGTTAGACTACCTGAAAGCGAGTGCCTTTGGGAGATAGAGAAGAAAAAAATGTTCTATCCATATTTTAAGGATATTATTTGTTCATTAGATGGATCGCATATACCAGTACATACTCCAGCATCTCTTACAGCTGCATTTTGAAACCGCAAAGGGCATATCTCCCAAAATGTATTATTTGCCTATACATTTAACATGTACTTTTCTTTTGTTCTCCCTGGATGGGAAAGGTCAGCTCATCATGCAAGAGTTCTTGATGATGCTTTCACAAAGGGGTATCAGATTCCAGAGGAAAAATACTACCTTGCAGATGCAGGTTATAGCTTGGGCAAGGGTTGTTTGACACCATAACGCGTTATTCAATATCATCTCTGTGAAAACTTTCAGTACAGGGGCAGGCAAGCAGTTCATCATATCTTTATATCTAGCTTCTGGATCATAGATTGTAGAAGTTGTCATATGTTAGCAAAATTAACATATTTGTAATTAGGCCACAGACAAAAGAGGAATTATTTAACCTACACCATTCACAATTTAATAATGTTATTGAATGTAGTTTGGGAATATTAAAATGTGGATTTGTAGTTTTGCAAATAGCTCGTGAGTACTCTGTCTCTGTTCAAATGAAGCTAGTTATTGCCTTAGTTAGATTGCATAAATTTATTCGCCACAATTCACCTGAGATATCTCTTGCAACTGACATTGGGTCTGACTGGAATTCAGATAAAACTGATCAAGAGACATTTAATACCTTTCCTGGTATGCTTTATTTACCTATTGAGTGATTGAGGTAATTCTATTGAAATTTAGAAGAACGAGGATTTGCGGAATCTAGAGAAGATGAAGTTAATCTTGATTTCAATATTGAAACAATGGAGATTGCTATGAATAGTAATCATAATCCACATAAGGAAAGAAGGGTTCAGCTGCGTAATAGGATAGCTACTGATATGTGGAAAGAATATCAATTGTAAATTAACCATTATAAAGGTAACTGATTTTGTATCTACACATCTTCCTTATAGAAAGTTTAGTAAATACTGAATCAACACGGTTTATTATGTTGTGAGAGAGCAAGCTACTAACTGGATAGATAGTCCATAAGAAAGTTCTAGTACTATCCCACTCATCTATTAAATATTAGCTATTTCTATATCTCGCTTAAGGCATCGATCTTTAACCTTCCAGCCTTAAATCCTGTAAAAACGCAGGCTTATTCATACTTTTCCAACACTTGTGCACCTCTCAGCAAGTGTTTATCTGGGAATTTATCTGAATGGCACTCTTCCAGAATCCCAATTGCCAATTCCTGCTTTGTAGAATTTCCTTAAGTACGTTGCCTTCGAGCTTCATCTACAGCTTCTCGCAATGCAGTAGCTAGAGAGGTTTGAGCAACCTATGTTAGCTGCCTTATACATAGGTGTTAACTAGTAGCTGAATCATCCTCACCGGTAAATAGGAGACTATCCTGGCTCCTTGTAGAACTAACTCTTTGCGGTGTTAATTGACTAGGAATATATACACGTACCAAAGTGGTATCATATAGTGAAAAATTAGGAGATTTGGTTGCATTGACAAAATCAAAGTCTGCATAGCGGGCAGAAAGAGTCTGATGTAGATTGTTTTCATCAAACATGTTTGAAGGAGTGGTTTTGTAAGCTTCCTGATCTGCAAAGGACTCATAATAGCTTGTGCGAGAGTATATCTGACATTAGCTCGAACTCCTGAAAATTGGTTTGCTATAAGGTTATAGTAAGGAACTGATTTTTTACAAAACTTTCATGCCACCTTATGAACCTGTATAAATATTGTTTGTTGTAATTAGTATTTTAATTTAAAAACATTTCATCAAACAAAAGATTTGCAAAGGAGTGTACGTCAAAATAGCTCTGGTAAACAATTTCAGAAGCTGTAGGGACACCTCTCTCAGAGTCTCAACCAAAGCCTGTATTTGCCGCATAGCTTTTACTATGTTAAAGTCTTTTTTAAACTGTTTTACATATCAGTATTTGGTTAGAAGAGAAGAATAAACATTTTTAAACTTACAGCAGCCTTGTAACCTACTCCCAAGTATCTCGAGAATCCAAAAGGGACTCTGATCATACTATTAGGATAGGGGGATAAGCGTTGATGGATAGGTCTTCAATAGGAAAGGTACAAGGTACGGAACTAATAGAGTGACTGTTCAACTTGTAGTATGAGAGATGATAGACCTGTGAGGCTTGAGAATCCGAATCTTTAAGGGATTGCAGGCTCTTTAAATACAAAAGATTGTAGCTAGAAAAACTAAACAAAAGTGCAAACATCCTGTCCAACAGACATGCTAACAGAGGCAGCATAACAAGGTAACCATATTTCAAAAACAGAGGGTTAAAAGCAACAGGATGGAGCTAACAAAACAAGTAATAGAATCCAAACAAGAAGGAACAAAAGATCACTAATAGTATACAAATCCAGTAGGTATAGCTGGAGGATAGCAATACTCAAATAGGTACTTACAAGGAGTTGTTAATGATAAGTGAAACAAGGAAAGAATAACCAGTTAGGAAGTCATAACCACGTAGGAAGGGACAACCACATAGTAGCCCTTATCAGGTATAAACCCAAATAAGTAATAACCAACATCAAGTCAGTAGTAATAGTAGAAATATAGTTGGATTCCGTTACATTCCCCTTAAAAGAAATAAAACTAACAAAACAAAAAGAAATAACCTTAAGGGCTTAATGACCAACCCGCCTTTATAGCATTACACTCAATTCCAAAACATATAACTGAATTAGGAAACATATATCCATCACACGTGTCAGGACCTTACACCTTTATAAGCCTTATAGTAGCGAAGATAATACCATGAAGCAGTTAGTCATCCACCTCAGATTCATCCAAGGTGGAGAGTGTTGACTGGTATATGATTCTGAGTAGTCAAAGTCTTGCAGAGGTTTCCAAAAACCGCCAGGGTCAAGATCAGGTGAGAGGGGGCATAGTCAGGTTTCAGAAGATTCCAGGTAGAGAAAGTCTCACCATGGGACCAAGGGAGTCTGAAAGGTATAGATTCATAGTAGGTATCAAACTAGTAGGATCTGATGCAGGGGCTGGTGCCTTCTAGGTTGTAGAGGTGTTCCTATATTGCTTCGATTTCGTCAGAGCCTTTCCAATAGATCAATAACTGTCTTTTTCTTAGATTGATTCGATCTTTGACTATCTTTTCGATTTCCCTTTGCTCTTGTCCACTGGCATCAATGGTAACAGGTTCTATGGATATAGGTTCAGGTGTTCCTGGGAAGGCGAAGGGGTTGGGTATATGGTAAATGAGAAGATAGCTGCGATGAATCCATGGCTGGATTACTGCTATCACTGGAGGGAGTATGAGTTTGTAGTTGTATGTGTCAGTCAGGTCCTTCCCTCACTGAGAAGGGTCAAACCATGGTATAACTAGCATGTGATTTCGTCCAACCTTATCGAAATAAGATGCTGACATGAGGTTAACTTCAGCTTTGTTAGGGATGATTGGCGGTCTATCCTTTCTTCTGTTTTCACTGAAGGTAGTTTGGTGTGCTCTGGCCTTCTTGACTGCATCTCTGGCGAGTTGCTGGTTCTTCATGATCTTTGAGGCAATCTTATCTGCTGCTGGTACTAAAGTGGGGAGAACTCTGACCCTAGGGAAGAGGTTGGTAGTCTGCCAAAGGTGATTTCGAAGGGAGAGAGTTGTGTGCTATTGTTGCAGGCTGCATTGATTGCAGTCTGGATATGAGGGTGGTTGCAAACCCACTTGTTTCCTTTAGGGTTAATATAGTTCCTAAGGCATTGGCGATCAGTTCTGATTCTGGGCTCAGTTTGTCCATTGGTCTATTGATGGTAAGCTGTAGCCATGTTGAGATCAACATTGAGATTCGCTATAAACTGTGTCCAAAAGCGTAAGGTAAACTTGGGGTCTCTGTCAGAGACTAAGGAGGTAGGGAAACCATGAATTGAGAAGACTAGCTCAAAGAGGGTGTGTGCTGTTTCGACAGCTGTGATGTTCAGGGAGATTGGTATGAGGAAGGTCTAGCTACTTAATCAATCCAAGACAACCATGATAAGTTAAAGCTTCGAATCACTAGGGAAGGGTCCTGCAAAGTCAAATGTAAGGGACGAGAATGGCTGTCTGGGGACAGGGAGGGGGGTAACTGGTCCTTCAGGGACAGTGGTAGGTTGCTTGTTGAGCTGGCATAGGCGGCATCTGTGGACATAGTCTTTGAAATCCTTCCTCATGGAGAACCAGTAGAAGTGTCTTGAAGCATATTCAAAACACTTCTGCCAATCTATATGTGGCAATTGTTCATGGGTAATGCACACAATTTCACTTCTGATGTTAGCACCCTGATAGCTTGCTTCATAGGGGACATAAGAACAGTCTCCACTATCAACCTTCCCCTTTCTGACAAGAGCTCCATCATATAACAGCCAGTCAAGGTGGTTGATAGCTTTAGTAACTACCTCAAGGAGAGGATCATTCAGGGTCGCATTTCGAATGCTGGAGTACCACTTTCCTTTCTTGTAGTTGGTAAGGTGAAAAGCACGAAGGTCAAGGTGTAAAGAGGGCTGATCAAAGAAGAAGCTCTCATAATCGACAGGTGCTTCTGGGGTAGGTAGATCCCATCCTTCGTTGATATCCGGTATTTCACTTTCTATTCCCTAATCAATAACTCTATGAAAAACTGAGTAGCCATCATCATTGTGGAGGGCAGGAGGATCGGCCCACCTGTGCTCTGCTCTGCACTTGGGATGATGAGGGCAGACCAAGTTGGAGGAAGAATAGAGAGGCAAGGCGCGGGGAATATCGGAATCTCCAGAGGGAAAGTATCCTGTATTATTTTCCATTTATGTCGGTTTGGCACTCGTCCCAGATACAGGCAGTCCAGTGCATAGCTCTGTGTCTATTAGATTCAAGAAATCGGTCCAGTTCATTGACTAGAGGTCGAGGAGGGATTGGTGGGTCCTGAGTGTCAGGTTCAGTAGGGGTGCTGTTGGGGGACATATTTCCAGAGGTGGTGACAGCAAGGGATTCCAGTTGGGTGATAGAATCATGGATTCGTTTAAAGCAATTGGTGATAGTATCTGGATGCAGTACTTGGTCTACATTTTCTAGAGGATTGTTAATTCTCACTGCAAGGCTAGACAGTGGAGCTTTAGCTTGTTCGTTAAGTACTGTGTCATGGGATTGCCCTTGCAGGTTTCTAAGATAGGAGGAGGTCTCGACGATTTCACAACCTTGAATGGCATTGGTTGCAAGCTCAAGGGTATCTGCTGGTTCGTCCATGGCTTGTTCAACAGAATCTGAGTAGTGACTCTCTTCTTGGGAGCCTGAGGGGTTTGAACTGGTGCCATGATGTGAGTTCCACAGGGAGTAGTGTTTATGAGTTTGAGGCGAGAGGGTACTTGATGAGTGAGAGCAGAAGAAGGGTGAAGGGCATGGGTGATGTTGAGGTAGTGTCTTGATACACTGTTTATGGTAGAGGTGGTGGTTTTTATAGGCTTCTTCTCTGCAGGGTCTTCGAGTATTTGGTTTTCTTCAGCTGGGGTGTCTCATAGATCCTTGATAGAGCATCTGCAAGGACATTGTCTTTGCCAGGTCTGTGTATGATATCGAAATCATAAGATTGAAGGAACATGCGCCATCTGGTTTGGCGGTAAGGTAGGTCAGTCTGTTTCAGGACAAAGGTTAGTGCCTTGTTGTCAGACACAACAGTGAACTTGGTACGATATAGAATCGAATAGAATGCCTCAATGGCATCCACCATTGCCAAAAGCTCCAATTCATAGACTGGGTAGTGCAGCTGGCTTGTTACAAACTTTCTGCTGTGAAATGCGGCAGGGTATACATGCTCATAGGAGGGTAATTGGCCAACCCATGCTGTTGATCCAACCTTAGCGGCATCAGTAATGAGGTATATTGGAGCAGCTGATGTCGCATATGAGATGGGGTGGAGCGGAATTGTCTCCTTGGCCAGGCGCTTAACCTTTTTGAATGCTTCCTCGTGCAGGGGTCACCAAGCAAACACATCAAGTGAAATTAGGTCCGAGAGTGGGGCAGTAGTGGAGGCAAGGTGTGGGAGGAAATGTGCATGATATATCACAACTCCAAAATAAGATCTGAACATCCTTTTTCGATTTTGGTGTGGGCCAGTCTTGGATGGATCGAATTTTTCAGGGTTTGCATGAATTCCTCTTTCATTTATAACATGTCCTATGAGTGAGAGCTTGTGGGCGAAGAATTTGCACTTAGCTGGCAATGCTTTGATTTGGTGCTGCTTCAGTCTTTCCAAGACTGATCTGATGTGCAAAATATGGTCCTCAACAGTGTCTTAGTATATGGTAATGTCCTCCTTGTATGCCCAACTGAATTTTCCAATGAATCTATTTAGGACAAACTCTATAACTCTCATAGCTGTAGCAGGGGGGTTGGCATCTCCTTGCAGCATAACTCTGCATGCAAAGGATCCAAACGGGGTCTTGATGGTGTTGTATTTCTACTCGCTGGGGAGAACTTGAATTTGGAAGTACCAGTTTGCTAGGTCTATGATAGATCAGAACTTTGCTCTGGCACAGTTCTGAGTATCATGGCTTGGTTGGGAATCTTTCCATGGTCCTTGATAGTAATGTCATTCCTGGGGACAAGGTCTGCAATAAGTCTGATTTTGGTATTGGGTTTCAGCTTTGGGAATATCTTGACTGGGTTGTGTGCCCCGCTTGGGTAAATGATTCCTTTTGATTTCCAGTCCTCAATTAATGCTCAGTAGGCTGGCATGATCTAGTCAGAAAATGTGAAGAATCTAGGATTATTGTGTGAAATTGTGTCTTTCAGCTGGATGTGGTGGTAGCCATCTCTCAAGGGTGGTAATTCCGGTGTTTTCTTGCGTGTGAATGCTGTAGGAAACTCAAATATGAAGTCTGCGGCATCTGCGTTATTCATAGCAGAAAATCGTACATGAGTCACTTTGTTGCAGGTCAAGGTGATTCCTGGGTCAGAGAAGGTGATAATAGATTTTCCGCAATCTATTAAAGCATCATGTGTAGTAAGGTAGGATATTCCTAGGAAGATATCATAGTTGACAAGGGAACATACTAGGGCTTCACAAATATCGCCGCTTTCGTTCTCAATCTGTATGACAGGCTTTGCCACATAGTTGATTACTGAGTGTGATGCTTTAACTGCCATCTTGAGGTTTATAGGTGTCTCGAGGTGTCTGGTAGGGATTTGATAGGTGTGACAAACTTTCCTGATATCAAGTTGTCACCTGTGGTTCTTGTATCGAAAAATGTCTTTGCTTTATGGCTATTGACTGTGATGTATGCTGCGAGGGCTTGGGATTGAGTTCCACTGGGTCCTGCATGGTTTGTGGTAACTGTGAGAGATTCTATTGCATGGGGATCGTCTTCATGGGTGTGGTATGTTCTCCTGACATTCTGGGGTCTCCTGGTTCCGCCAGGGCATCCATTTCCTCATTGCTGGGTGTTCCTATGCTTCTTCTTCTCAAAGCAGTTATCGAAGTACGGTCCATGTTTTCCATAATAGTAACAGTCATTATCTCTCCTACGCCGATCTTTCTCAGCCTGGGATACTCTTGGATGCTAGGAGCAATTGTTGGAGATTCTTAGTTGATTTCGCTGGGTCTTATTCTGGGAGTGCTTGGGTGCTAGTTGGAAACTGCATTAGAGGTTGCATTTCCTTGACAATTTCTATATAGTCCTGTAGAGTGGGCAATTGCATCACGCTTTTCCGCTATCTCCACAAGCTAGTCAAAGGATGTGTCTGAAGTGATGTGTGGTTTCACTTCTCGCTTGCGCTTGATATCCTTTGCATCTAGGAGTTTCTGCTTCGCTGAATAGTAAGAAATTGTTCCTCGGGGGAGACTGTCTCTCAAGGTTTCAAGTCTGATTACAGTGTAAGTAATCTGTACTGTTTTACTGCCAGTTGTTTGCTTGACTTGTAGACAGTATTCATAGATGGTATCTGTAGATATGGAAGGAAGGAAGTAGGCCTCGAATTTCTGTTTGAGTCCAGCAACACTGTGGTCTCCTTGGGATGCTTCATATTGAGTGAATTCATCGTGTGCTTTCTCTCTGCTATAGGCTCCATAGTATTGTAGGGTTTCCGGGGCATCGACAATTATGGCAAAGCTGGTGATATATCGATGGACTGTGTAGAGAGATGAGTTGATTCTCAATGGGTCTCGATCTTTCCCTTCTCCGGTGAATGCAAATGGTGTAGGCCATTTAGGACGATTATTTCCCTATGTGGGGACTAACATGGCGATAGGTGCTAGGCTTGGATTGCTTGGTGGACTTGGTGGAGTAGGTAGTCTTGATAGACCTGGTAAATCGTTTGGTGTAAGGCTTGGTGCTCTTGGTTCTCTGGGTAGACTGGGTGGTCTGGGTGGCAAAGCTGCGGGTTCTGGTCCTGGAGCGTCCTCTGGAACAGAATCGAATTCTGATTATTAGCTTGGTTCTTTTTTGGATTGTACTTCTTGGTGGAGCTATTCTTGGACTTGTTCTTGGACTTGAGCTTTGTCTTGGTCTTGGTCTTAGGCTTGGTATGGAGCTTAGACCTAGTTTTGGTCCTCTTCTTCGCTGCTGCTGCTGTCTACGGAAGATAGTTCTGAATCCTCAGATAGTGAAGCAGGTGGGGGTACTGGCGCTTGACTTTGTGGTCCTGAGGAGGATGCTACCGATCCTGTAGGGAAGTGCCTTCTGGAATCACTAGGAAGCGAAATGCTTGCTAGCTAGGGTGAGCGGCTCTCGCTGGGAGTCCGCTCAAGGCCTTCTTGGAAAGTGGGAGGTGTACTAGTACTGCAGGGTCAAGGTAGGCGAAGGGTGATCAGTCCTCTGCGGAAGATCAAGGGTATACTTGAGTCTAGGTCAAAATATTGAAACCTACTCCCAAGTATCTCGAGAATCCCAAAGTGACTCTGAAGATACAATTAGGATAGGGGGAGAAGCGCCGATGGATAGGTCTTCAATAGACATGGTAAAAGGTATGGAACTAATAGTGTGACTGTTCAACTTGTAGTATGAAAGATGATTGACCTGTGTGGCTTGAGAGTCCCAATCCTTGATGGATTGCAGGCTCTATTAATAAAAAAGATTGTTGCTAGGAAAACTAAACAAAAGCGCAAACATCCTGTCCAACAGACATGCTAACAGAGGCAGCATAACAAGGTAACCATATTTCGAAAACAGAGGGTTAAAAGCGACACAATGGAGGTAACAAAACAAGTAATAGAATCCAAACACCAGAGAACAAAAGATCGCTAATACTATACAAATCCATTAGGTATAGCAGGAGGATAGCGATACCCAAATGGGTAGTTACAAGGAGTTGTTAATGATAAGTGAAACAAGGAAAGAATAACCAGTTAGGAAGTCATAACCATGTAGGAAGGGACAAGCACATAGTAGCGCTTATCAGGTATAAACCCGAATAAGTAATAACCAACTCAAGTCAGTAGTAATAGTAGATATATAGTTGAATTCCATTACAAGCCTCATTCTACTTTGCTTGTGGAATTGTAATGGGTTTCTCAAGTAAGGGACAAAAGGTTTTATTAAGCTGATCAATAATAGTCTGCCAAGTAGTCTTTTTAAAAACATATTCTAGTCTTTCACTATTTCGAACACTGCTTACTAAAGCCTCGACAAGAAACCGCTCAGTATCCGCGGTTCAGACACTATTTCCCATTGATTAAGTTCAACTGGAACTATTGAAGATATTTTCTTGTCGATGACTTTAGAAGTCGTACACTGAAGCTACTATTAGTTAGAAAAGACAATTAGTACAATATGTCAGACGAGAGTCGCTTAACACTGCTCTTGTGGGCTCCCTCAGATTCAGATGATAAAGAGGTAGAGATGGTGCTAGCAAAGCTGCTGTTGGGACAGGAAGACTTCCACTCCAATATGCCAAATAACAATAGCCAAACACCTCTGTTGTGGAATACTAGGTGTAGGCTTGATGTAGTGGAAAAGCACCTTCTGTTGGGGGAAGGAGTCAGTCCCTACGTTCTAGTTTCCAATAGGAGGAGCTGATGCAGGTGAAGTGCAGTACTTGGGCAGAGAGAAAAGTATTTGGACAAGCAAGAACATGGTGATAGACACTCTAACAACAGATATCTGGCAGTGACCTTAGAGAAATAGTTGTGCTGAATTCGCAAGGCCATAATGGTGTGGAAGGAGCAGAGATGATAGTTCTCATAATACTGTGAAACTAGGAAGTAGATGAATGAGAAAAAATGTTTTCTGACTGTGCAAATTTTCCAATTACAACCCTGTTGAACCCAGACCCTTTGCACCGTAATTTTATATCTTATACCCTACAAAACAAAAGTGCAGTCCACACATATATTTCAAATACTGAGGATAATAGTCATGCCAAACATTAGTATTTCTACAAATACTAAGTATATCTACTCTAAAGAATCAACTGTTTTACAGAAAAACTACATTTTGTTTTCCGCTGGTATATCAGACTGGGCCTTAGTTCAACAATAATGCTCTAATTCTAGAAGGTTAAAGTTGAAGAAATAAGATGAATTATATAGTTTTCCTAGCCTTATTATTTTTTGAGCCAGTGGAGGGCCTCTTTGTTTAAGCATAGTAGTTGAAGGCTCTCCTGTAATACCTGGTACCTCCTCACTGCTCTTTTCTCCTATTTCCTCCAAAGTTCTTTAGTATAACAGGCTATAGCCTGATTTCCAGGTTATCCAATACAACCCAAGCAGTAGCCGCCTATTACTCAGCTGTCTAAGGGAGACCCAATAGGAGGCGAAGACAAAAAGAGTACAATACAATATCTGATAGAGTGAAGGGGAACCACAGGATCACAGTTCAACTTAGTGTATAAATTATCTAGGAACTTGTGTAAAGTGTGAAGTCTCCTATTACCCAGGACGCTACTCTGATATATGATACATTAAATATTTCTACTATCAGCTGAGGCTCAGAAAACTCGCAGCCACCATCATTACTGGTAAGTGTACAGCGACTAGAATACTCTACCCAGGTTGGAGTCTTGAAAGCCTGGTGCATTGCCACAACAGTGCCTTTAAGGTACTGCTAGTATAGATTACCTATTCCTACACTTGGAGCTTAAGGGGTACAATCCTGCCGATCTTCCTAGTATATAATATGCAGACAACTAGAATTTAGAGATTCTGGTATGGAAATCAAATACAAAACTAATCAAATCATATGAATGTAATTAGCTAAAGTAAAGGCTAATGAGAGTGGTAATCAAGGTATTGGAATATGTACATATCTTACATTGCCCAAACCTGAACAAAACTTACTTCCCCAAGTACCATAGGTGAGATCGCCGCTCATTCTATGCCAAAGCATGGAGTTACCATCTCCGTTGAAGTAGCTATCATTAGAGCCTGCAGAAACATATTCCTCATCATTATAAACTTGTCAGAAATTGTTGGGTACTATGCTTGTATAGCAAGGGATTTTAGAAAGTTCTATAGGCTCCCAAGAGGTCAGAACGTAAATGGAGGTGATGGTAGGTATCAGATCTGTGCTGCAGTTTTCATTGCAATATTCCACTATGATATCCCTTAAGGTTTCCAGGTGCTTGATAGGTTAACCAGAGTGATCAGTCCTTTAATACCCTTTCCTGTCTACTAGGAATTTGAACCTATTGTTCTGTAGGCGATAATCTAGTATCTCCTCTAATTCCCATTCTTCTAGATTTTTGATGAGTATAGGTACCAGCCTATCTATCTTCCAGGATTTATATCTATTATTTATTATTATTTTTTTTTATTTAATTCATATATTCTCTGTTAACGTACAGGAACCTGCATGCAGCGCTAGCTATGGCAAAAACGAAACGTTAATCTCAAACAAACCAACAAAAGAAAAATCAAAATCCTATCTCCCAGTCGTAACGGTACCGTCACTGCTCCCACAATGGAGGCTCTTCAAGTAAGGAAGGAAAATAACAAAATTCCAAACAAAGTAAGGAAAATCATAACAACATGAAAGAATCAAAGTTAGTAGTGGAGGGCAGCCAAGCTGTGCTAAGGTGAGGGTGGCCCGTGGGCCGGCATCTGTGGGGGGAATCCAGTTGCAGATTCCA
>QFET01010265.1:0-22262 GCA_003316355.1 Tuber calosporum | reverse complement strand
CTAGTACACCTCCCTGTTTCCAAGAAGGCCTTGAGCGGACTCCTGGCGAGACCAGCTCAGCCTAGCTAGCAACCATTTCGCTTCCAAGAGATACCAGAAGGCACTTCACTAGAGGATCGGTAGCATCCTCCTCTGGACCCCAAAGTCAAGCGCCAGTACCCCCACCTGCACCACCATCTGAGGACTCAGAACCATCTTCAGTAGATAGAAGCAGCTGTGAAGAAGAAGACCAATTCCAAGCCCAAGACCACGCCCAAGCCCAAGTCCAAGAACAAGTCCAAGAACAGCTCAACCAAGAAGTCCAATCCAAGAAAGAACCAAGCTCAGAATCAGAATCAGATTCTGGTCCAGAGGACGCTCCAGGACCAGCACCCCCAGCTTCGCCACCTAGACCACCTAGTCTACCAAGAGAACCAAGCCCTGCACCAGACGATTTACCTAGTCCACCAAGATCACCTAGTCCACCAAGTCCACCAAGCAATCCATGCCCTGCACCCATCGCCATGTCTGTGCCCCCAGAGGGAAATAATCGTCCTAAATGGCCAGCACCATTTACATTCACAGGAGAAGGAAAAGATCGAGACCCATTGAGAATCAATTCATGGTTCAACATAGTCCATCGATACATCGCCAGCTTTAGCATAACTGACGATGCCCCTGAAGCCCTGCAATACTATGGAGCCTATTGCAGAGAGAAAGCCCTCGATAAATTTACCCAATATGAAGCTTCCCAAGGAGACCACACAGTAGCTGGACTCAAATAGAAATTCGAGGTCTACTTCCATCCTTCCATATCCACTGATACCATCTATGAACAGTGGCTACAAGTCAAGGAAACTACCGGCGGAAAAACAGCACAGATTACCGATACTGTAATCAGACTTGAAACCTTGAGAGACAGTCTTCCCCCAGGAACAATTTTGGACTATTCAGCGAAGCAGAGACTCCTAGATGCCATGGATATCAAACTGAAGCGAGAAGTGAAGCCACACATCACTTCAGATACCTCCTTTGACCAACTAGTGGAGATAGCAGAAAAGCGAGATGCAATTGCCCACTCTACAGGACTCTATGGAAATCGTCAAGGAAATGCAACCTCTAATGCAGTTTCCCAACAAGCACCCAAGCGCCCCCAGAATAACACCTAGCGAAATCAATCAAGGTTCTCCGACAATACCTCTCTGCACCCAATAGTATCCCAGGCTGAGAAGGATCGGCGCAGAAGAGATAATGACTGTTACTATTGTGGAAAATATGGACACTACTCCGATAACTGCTTTGAAAAGAAGAAGAATAGGAGCACCCAGCAGAGAGGAAATGGAGGCCCTGGAGGAACCAGGAGACCCCAGAATGTCAGGAGAACATACTACACCCAGGAAGACGATCCCCATGTGAAGGAATCAGTCACAGTTACCACACACCATGCAGGATCTAGTGGAACTCAATCCCAAGCCCTCGTAGCATACATCACAGTCAATGGCTACAAAGCAGAGGCACTATTCGATACAGGAACCACAGGAGACAACTTGATATCAGGAAAGATTGTCACCACCCACCAAATCCCTACCAGAGACCTCGAGACTCCGATCAACCTGAAGATGGCAGTTAAAGGATCACGCTCAGCAATCAACTATGTTGCAAAGCCTATCATACAGATTGACAAAGAAAGGGGCGATATCTCTGAAGCCCTAGTCTGTTCCCTGGACAACTACGATATCTTCCTAGGAATGCCTTACCTTACTGCACACCATGCTGTTATAGATTGCGGAAAATCTATTATCACCTTCCCTGACAAAGGAATCACCTTGACCTGCAAGAAAGCAACCCATGCACGATTTTCAGCAATGAATGAAGCAGATGCCCTTGACTTCATTTCCGAGTTTCCTACAGTATTCCCTGGCAAGAAGACAGCGGAATTACCACCCTTGAGAGATGTAAACCACTACATCCAGCTGAAAGATACAATTTCGGACCATTATCCGATTTTCTTTACATTTCCTGACAAGATCATGCCAGCATACAGAGCATTGATCGAGGACTGGAAAGCGAAAGGAATCATTTACCCAAGCGAGGCACACAACCCAGTCAACTTATTCCCAAAGCTGAAACCCAATGGCGAAATCAGACTGCTTGCAGACCTTGTACCCAGGAATGATATTACTATCAAGTACCATTGAGCGATTCCCAACCAAGCCATGATACACAGAATTATTGCCAGAGCAAAGTTCAGATCCACCATTGACCTAGCTAACTGGTACTTCCAAATTCGAGTTCTCCCCAGGGATGAGAAATACATCACCATCAAGACACCCTTTGGATCCTTTGCATGCAGAGTTATGCTGCAAGGAGATGCCAACGCCCCTGCTACAGCTATGAGAGTTGTAGAGTTTGTCCTAGATGGATTTATTGGAAAATTCGTTTGGGCATACATGGATGACATTACCATATACTCAGAAACAGTTGAGGACCACATTTCGCATATCAGATCTGTCTTGGAAAGACTGAAGCAGCATCAAATTAAAGCATCACCAGCCAAATGCAAATTCTTCGCCACCAAGCTCTTACCCCTAGGACATGTTATAGATAAGAAAGGAATTCATGCAAACCTTGAAAAAATTCGATCCATCCAATACTGGCCCACACCAAAACCGTAAAAAGAGGTTGAGAGCTTTATTGGAGTTGTGATATATCATGCACAGTTCCTTCCACACCTTGGCTCCACCACTGCAGCCCTCTCGGACCTAATTTCCCAAGATGTGTTTGAATGACGACCCGTGCATCAGGAAGCCTTCAAACAGGTTAAGCGCCTGGCCAAGGAGACTATTCCGCTCCGCCCCATCTCATATGAGACATCAGCTGATCCAATATACCTCATTACTGACGCCTCTAAGGTTGGATCAGGAGCATGGGTTGGCCAAGGACCCTCCCCAGAGAGAGCATACCCTGCCGCATTCCACAGCTGAAAGTTTGCAACAAGTCAGCTGCACTACCCTGTCCATGAATTGGAACTTTTGGTGATTGTGGATGCAATTGAGGCATTCCATCCGATTCTATATGGCACCAAGTTCACTGTTGTATCAGACAACAAGGCACTATCCCTTTTCCTGAAGCAGACTAACCTACCTTACCGCCAAACTAGAAGGCGCATGTTCCTGCAAGCATATGATTTCGATATCATACACAGACCTGGCAAAGACAATGTCCTTGCAGTTGCACTATCAAGGATCTATAAAGACACCCCAGCTGAAGAAGACCAAATACTCGAAGACCCTACGGAGAAGAAACCTATAAAGACCCCCTCCTCCGACATGAATAGTGTATCAAGACACTACCTCAACATCGCCCATGCCCTAGACCCTTCTTATGCCCTCACTCTTCAAGTACCCTCTCGCATTCTTACCTCTGAAGACCTCTCCAAGTGTAACTCACATCATGGCACTAGCTCAAACCCCTCCAGTTCCCAAGAACCGAGTCACAACTCATATTCCGTTGAACAAGCCATGGACAGGGCAGCAGATACCTTCGAGCTTGCAACCAATGCCATACAAGGTTGTGAAATCGTCGAGACCCCCTCCTATCTCAGCAACCCTCAAGAGCCATCCCAGGGTAGAGTACTTATTGAGCGAGCTAAAGCTCCACGGTCTGGCCTTGCGTCGAGAATTAACAATACTCCCGGAGATATGGACCAACCACTGCATTCAGATGCTGTCACCAACTGCTTTAAACGAATCCATGATTCTATCACCCAATTGGAATCCCTTGCACTCACCACCTCCAGAAATATCGCCCCCAGCAGCACACCTACAGAACCTCACTCTCAGCCCACACCTATCCCTCCTCGACCCCCTGTCAATGAACTGGACCGATTTCTTGAATCTAATAGACACAGAGCCATGCAGTGGACTGCCTGTGTCTGGGACGAATGCCAAACCCACATAAATGGAAAGAATACTGGATACTTTCCCTCAGGATTTCGCGATATTCCTGCACCCTTGCCTCTCTACTCTTCCTCCAACTTTGTCTCCCCTCATCATCCCAAGCGCAGAGCAGCACACAGATGGGCTGTTCCTCCTCCCCTGCACCATGATGATGGCTACCCAGTCTTTCATACAGTTATTGATAAAGGAAAAGAAAGAGAAATACCGGATATCGACCAAGGATGGGATCTACCTACCCCAGAAGGACCTGTTGATTATGAGGACTGCTTCTTTGATCAGCCCTCTTCACAGGTTGACCTTCGCGCTTTTCAACTCTCCTACTACATGAAAGGAAAGTGGTATTCTAGCATTCGAAATGCTACCCAGAATGACCATCTCCTTGAGGTAGTGACCAAGACTATCGACCACCCTGACTGGCTCTTATATGATGGAGTTCTCGTCAGAAAGGGGCAGGATGACAGTAGAAACTGTCCTTTTGTCCCCTATGAAGCAAGCTATCAAGGTGCTAACATCAGAAGGGAAATTGTGCGCATCACGCATGAACAAATGGCACATATGGGTTGGCAGATATGTTTTGAATATGCTTCAAGGCACTTCAACTGGCTCTCCATGAGGAACGATTTTAAAGACTATATCCGCAGATGCCACCTATGCCAGCTCAACAAGCAACCTACCACTGTCCCTGAAGGATCCGTGACCCCCCTCCCTGTCCCCAGGCAGCCATTCTTCTCCCTTGCAATTGACTTTGCAGGACCCTTCCCTAGCGATTCCAAGCTTGAACTCATCATGGTTGTCTTGGATCGATTCAGTGGCTGTACCTACCTCATACCGGTCTCCACGAACATCACAGAATTTGAAACCGCCCACACCCTCATTGAGCGTGTTATCTCAATTCACGGTTTTCCTACCTTCCTAGTCTCTGACAGAGACCACAAGTTTACCTCACGCTTTTGGACACAGCTTATGGCGAATCTCAATGTTGATCTCAACATGGCTACTGCTTACCATCACCAGACCAATGGACAGACTGAGCGTAGAATCAGAACTGTTCGCCAATGCCTTAGGTACTATGTCAACCCTAAAGGAACTAAGTGGGTTTACCAACTACGTCATGTCCAGACTGCAATCAATGCAGCCCCCAGCGATAGCACCGAACTCACTCTCTGCGAAATCACCTTTGGCAGACTACCAAACCTCCTCCCGAGCGTCAGAGTTCTCCCCACTTCAATACCAACAGCAGACGAGATTGCTTCCCAGATCATGAAGAACCTACAACTCACCAGAGATGTCCTCAAGAAGGCCAGAGCACGCCAAACCACCTCCAGCGAAAACAGAAGAAAGGATGCACCCCCAATCATCCCTAACGAAAATGAAGTTATACTCAAGTCAGCACCCTATGTCCTTAAGGTTGGACGAAATCACAAGCTAGTTTGACCACGGTTAGGACCCTTGTCAGTGAGCGAAGGACCTGATAGACATAACAACTACAAACTCATACTCCCTCCAGTGATGGCAGGAATCCACCCCTGAATCCATCGCAGCCATCTTCACATTTACCTAAGACCCAACCCCTTCGCCTTCCCAGGAACACTTGAACCCATATCCAAAGAACCTGTCACCATCGATGCCAGTGGACAAGAGCAATGGGACATCGAAAAGATACTCAAAGATCGAATCTATCGCAGGAAAAGACAGTTCTTGATCCATTGGAAAGGATATGACGAAATCGAAGCAATATGGGAACCCCTCTACAACCTAGAAGGTGCCAGCACCCTCATCAGAGCCTACTGGTTCGATACCTACAATGAATCTATACCTTTCAGACTCCCTCGGTCCCGTGGCGAGACTTTCTCTGCCTGGACACTTCAGAAACCAGACTATGCCCCCCTCTCACCTGAGCTTGACCCTGACGGATTTTGGAAACCTCTCCAAGACTCAGACTACTCAGAATCCGATACCAGTGCAACACTCTCCACCTTGGATGAATCTGAGATGGAAGGCTAACTGCTTCATGGTATTGTCTTCACTACTATGGGGCTTATAAAGGTGTAAGGTCCTGACACCTGTGATGGATATATGTTTACTGATTAAGTTATATGTTTTTGAAATTGAGTGGAATGCTCCAAAGGCGGGTTGGACATTAAGCCCTTTAGGATATTCTTTCTTATTTTGTTTGTTTTATTTCTTTTAAGGGGAATGTAACGGAATCCTATTATGTTTCTACTATTACTACTGACTTGATGTTGGTTATTACTTATTTGGGTTTATACCTGATAAGCACTACTATTTGGTTGTCCCTTCCTACTTGGTCATAACTTCCTAACTGGTTATTCTTTCCTTGTTTCGCTTACCACTACCCCTTCTTGTTTCTGCCCATTGGGGTATCGCTATCCTCCTGCTATACCTGCTGGATTTGTATAGTAGTAGCTATCTCTTGTTGCTTCCTGTTTGGATTCCATTACTTGTTTTGTTAGCTCCATCCTGTCGCTTTTAACCCTCTTTTTTTGGAATATGGTTACCTTGGTATGCTGCCTCTGTTAGCATGTTTGTTGGACAGGATGTTTGCACTTTTGTTTAGTTTTCCTAGCTACAATTTTTTGTATTTAAAGAGCCTACAATCCCTTAAGGATTCGGACTCTCAAGCCTCACCGGACTATCATCTTTAATACTACAAGTTGAACGGTCACTCTATTAGTTCCATACCTTTTACCTTGTCTATTGAAGATCTATCCATTGACGCTTCTCCCCCTATCCTTACAGTATTTTCAGTGTCCCTTTGGGATTCTCGAGATACTTGGGAGTAGGTTACAGAGGGCAAGTTGTAATCAGATTTGCCAGGCTTGGAGAGGTCAATGACATTGGCTTTTTTAAGGGAGGAGGGGTGGAAGCTATAGGTCAGTAGGGAACCTAGGAGGGAGGTGAGGAAGGTGGTGTTGATATTGTTGATCCTCTTGGATAAACCATAGGGGATCAGGTCGGGCGCATGTGCTGAGGTGCTGGAGGATTTGCGAAGGACAACGGAGACTTCCCGGTTCTGAAGTGGCAGGAAGTTCGCGAAAGGTCGCAGCATTGATGGTGAGGGTTGGGGGTCTTTAGGAGGAAAGATATGATACAGGAGGGAGGTGTTGACTTCGACGGGTTTCGTGGGATTGGGAAAGGAGGGGAACCCGTCTGGGAGGAGCCCTCTTGCGTTCCTGTGGGCAGCCCACATCGATTTGGAGTCCAAGGAGTCAAGGAACAAGTTCCATTTTGATGCTTTAGCATTTTTAATGGCCTTGAAATATGCAAGCTGGGAGGCACGGCCGCTGTTGGAGAGGGTGGTGGAGGGGGACCTGTGAGATATTGTTACCTCTCTGTTGAAAGCTTGGCGCAGCTGCGAAAGCTCAGCTGTCCACGATCGCTTTTACCTGAAACAGGGACCTTTGTTTGGTGTGTGCAGAGCTAGAAGGGAGGTGATGGTACGCAGGTAGCAGTTGAACTAGGCAGTAAGTGTGGTAGAAGTAGGAAGCGGGGTAGGAGGTGGAAACGCTGGATCCTTGATGAGAGGGGAGAGTGTGTGCCAATCCATTTTTGTACAGTTCGGAGTCGGGAAAGGCTCTCATAGGAATGGTCTGGAAAGGGCTAATGAGACTGGGACATGGTCAGAGCCAGTCAGTGGAAGGGTGACACCCCATGAGCTAACAAAGGGGTCAAGTGAGGGATTTGCGAAGGCAAGGTCTAAGACTCCAGGTCTGGATGTGCCATCGAAGGGGAACCTAGTATATATACCCGGTGTGTTTAAAAGTGAGTAGCCTAGCTCAGATGCCAGATCAAAGTATGTGGAAGAAAGATTAAATTCAGTATTAGAAAGGACCCTTAGAGGGTTGGAAAGAGAATGATGGAGGTTCAGATCCCCAACCAGTAGCATGGGGAAAGCATGTTCCCAGAATAAGGAAGGAGGAGTGATTGTACGGGTGTGGGATGAGCGCCCGGTGGTGGAGTAGGTATTTTAAACACGTACGCCCTGATGAGCTGAATTAAACAGGCCAGAGGGGGAGTGAATATCAATTGCCATTAAGTCCAGCTGGTCGAAGAAGACAGGTAGTAGGGCAAAAGCTTGCATGGAATCAAGGAGAGCATAAACAGCCACCCTAGGTTTGACACCTTTAGAAGTAGGTGGGGAAAAAGATTTATAGGAGGAAAATATTGGCAGTCTCCGCTTGAAGACCGGAGGATCCTGGAGGGCGACCAAGTGTGGAGGGGTGGGCATAGCCTTAAGGATATTGTATAGGGATAGAAACACATTTCAGCTCCCAAGGCAGTTGTGATGAATAAGGGTGAGGGTAGTGCCTGGCGCCTGCGTCAGGGAAGGGGGGTCCAGTGCGGGACTCATTGGCGAGGAATGCCCGATGGGCCATGTGGGAGCGGAGAACTGTAGAGCCAGGACGGGACTGATGCAACAGATATGGAGCGAGGGTCAGCTGGAGCACCAGTTGGTGGGACTGGCTGTCTCGGGGTTCTAACATCCATGGTAGCAGTGGTAGCGGAGGGAGTCCTAGGTGGGTCGGGTAGGGTGGGTGCATCCTGATCTATGACATCATCAGCACCTTGTACACCATCAGGCTCAGAGGGGGCGTCTTCATCAGTGGGAAGGAGGGGGCGTCTTCATCAGTGGGTAGGAGGGGGCGGGATAGGCAGGAACGGTCTGTGGCAGGATGGGGTCCTGCACAACTAGAGCATATGAGTGGTAAGGCGGGACAACACCCAGCAACGGACTTAGTGTTCCCGCCCTTGGGGAAGTGGGATTAGGGCAGCGGTGTGCCGCTCGTGTAAGTGCTAGAGCACCCAGGGGACAGCTGGGGGTGGAGGCTTTGCACATAGGTGATGGGTGGCCATAAAGCCCGCACTTCCGGCATTGCATATACTTCCCAGAGAGGTGGGCCTTTTCGACTTTGCACGGATGGGAGAAGAGGCGGATGGTAGAGCCAAGCCTCATGATATCATCAGGGGCCACTGTAACTACTACAGACATAGTCACCTTTGTTGTTTGAATATCAGGGTCGGTTTGGAGGAAACGTGCTAAGTAGATTACGACGTCAGTTGCATTGCGAACTGACTCACAGAGGGGAGGGAAGAGGTCAGCCTGGTCCTCTGGAAGGAGGGCTGTAGGTAAGCTGTGGATGGCCAATTGGACCTCGTTTGGCGCAGGGAGGCAAGGATGGTAGGGGTTGTTTCCTACTGGAAAAGCTTAGTTAAGATGGTTAGTCATGGCTTCGTAGAAGTGTGAGTAAGCAGTGGAGGGTGTATGTGGCTAAGTGCCTAGGAGGATGAGAGATCCATTAGGATTGACATGTGCAGAAAAGGTCATGGGGAAAAGGCAGTTGGCCTGCCTCAGGACGGCAGCCATTAGGTCAGGGGCAGTGGCTGCCATACAGTCGGCATGTGCAGGAGGTGCGGATGGGGTGCGAGGGGCGAAGGATCTGTAGTCTGCGGAGGGCAGCGGTTCTGGACCTCAAGACTGAGGGCTCCTCTCGTGGGACGCTGTGACATATGCAGGCATGGCCGGCTACTTCCCTTTGTGTTAAGGGTAGTTGATTCTAAGGGCAAGCGAATCGAACTAGGCTTAAATCTTTCTTCGTAAACGGAGATTATCTAAGAAGGCTCATAGGTAAAGATTTTTGAGTAATAACATATGATATTGATAAGATCTCTTCTCCGTTGCTTGATGATGGCTAAAGCTCGGGAGGCACTTCGATATTTATATCCCGCGTCTGAGTGTTCGCGGACTACAACAGGTTTACATATAAGCAGGTATTTTCTTCCAAACCTTCGTCTCTTAATCCAAGAGCGAACCCGCTTTGACCCTGAAACTCTCTCTTCCCCCACACAGCTAATGGTATGATCAGAGCTCCCGACTTCTCTGAGGGTGTGGACCCCCTTAGTCTGAGTTGTCGACCTTCTTTCGGCTGTCAAGATATGGCCGCCCTGTTTGGAACATACCAATAACTTCTTGGAACTCCAAGGGGCCAGCTTGGTTGTTGGCCGAATCTGCTTCGTGCCGTCATATCCGGCTCTGCAGCTGGCTTTCAGGATGACTAGTGTTAACGATCGGGCCAACACCCTCTCGTCTTCACTGCCTCTCCTTATCAACTTGTTCCGATAGGTTCATTGACCTTATAGGCATCACGGGGGCGTCAGCGTACTCTCGGTGTGTATCGGAGTAGCCTACTTTAATCGCGCATTCATACCCATTTAGGACTACCCGGGCTCTCTTACCTTGATCTGGGTGTAACCCCATGAGTTCCTGACGGAATTGCTTCGTTCCACTTCACAGAAGTAGCCAGAGAGGCCCTCTCATATACCCAGCGGACAGCATCCGATCGGACGGTCGGCGACGACGTATACGGGGTTACGAGATGTGTTCCAATATCTCGTTTTTCTTAGTAAACGAGCAACTGCACAAGGTGCCAGTGTCGACTCCCAGGGCGAACGCCGGTGCCGCAGGGGGGTAATTGCCTGTGGAGGTTCAGATTCATGCAGTTCCTTCTGAAAAGTCATGTAATCCTCTTGGGAGTCGTTTGTGCCTAACACGAGCGCCCTCCTCCGTGCGGTTTCTCCCGAATCGCTTTTTCAAAGGTTGCCCTCTCTTTAGGGATCCCAAAAATAACAATAAAAAAAATTAAATAAACAATTTTTTAACCATAAAACCCCAACTTTTAACAATTTCCGAAATATATCAGTCTCTTCTTGAACTCGACTTGGTAGGGTGAAAAACCTAACGCGTTTACTTGGCCACGCTAGGAAAACCTTTTCCTTGTCATTCAACATCTGCCCTCTTTAGCATATCCGGATTCTCTCTATGAAACGCCTCCACCAATTCCTGCGCATGTTCTAAGTGGTCTGGTGGTTCCCAAGTGTTATCATCTTCGGAACAGCCAGTCCACTTCACAAAGTACCGTAGCTCACGCATCGGTCGGTTCCGACCTCCCACGCGCCAGGTATAAGAGTTTATTTCACTCTTCACGATTCTTTCGATTTCCCATTCAAAATATGAATCGATTTCTTCTGGCTTGCGGGGAGGTTGTTCCCTTGCTGGTCGATTTGATGTTCGATAGGGTTGCAACAATGATACATGAAATATCGGATGGATCTTCCATCTTGGTGATATTTCTAGTTTGTAGGCACGTTCACATCTTTTTTCCAATACCTTAAACGGGCCATACAGCTTTGGGCTAAGCTTCTTCGAGGGTCGTTTGGTCCGAATGTTCTTTGCATTTAACATGACCAGGTCCCCGACCTTGATGTCTGGTTACTGCTTAGCCTTGCGGTCATAATATTTGCTCATATTTTTCCGTGTTTGTTCCAACGCTTCTCTGCCCTGTTGATGTATTGTTTGCATCCAGTGTGCATATAGCTGGGCGCCTGGATTTTGGGCTTCACGTTCCTTCATCCATTCTGTTTGTGGGTGGAATCCATAGTTTGCGTAGAAGGGTGACATGCCATGTGCGTTCGTTACCGAATTGTTGTAGGCATGCTCGGCTAATGGTAATAGCTGGTACCAGTCCGTTTGGTCGTAATTGACAAAGTTTCTGAGGTATCCTTCCAGCACTTGGTTGGTCCTCTATGTTTGTCCATCAGTTTGCAGTGTGGTACGCAGTTGACATCTTGCGTTTAATCCCCAAGGTTTTGCATAAGGATTCCCAGAATTCCCCTGAAAACTTTGCATCCATGTCGGATATAATTTCCACTGGGAGTCCATGTAGCTTCCAGACTTTCCTCAAAAATACGTTTGCACCTTTCTTGGCAGTTGCATTACCTTCCAGGCCTATGAAGTGAGCCATCTTTGTAAACCTATCCACGACTACCATGATTTGTGTTCTTCCTTGTGATTCTGGTAGTTGTGTTATGAAGTCGGTTGATATAGATGACCAGGCTGCGAAAGGAACTTCTAGAGGTTGCAGCAGACCGAACCGCGCATGTCGTGGAGATTTATTATGTTGACATTCGTCACATGACCGTACGTAGTCATTAATCCACGCTGTCAGCCCTTTCCAATAAAAGTCTCTGGTAACAATTTCCAGAGTTTTCTCCGGTCCAAAGTGTCCAGCTATTTTAGAGTCGTGGCAACCTTTGGCTATAGTTGTCTGCAGCTGTTCATTGTCAGGAATATATAAGCGATTCTTATAGTATATCAGCCCTTCCCTTACTGCCCAGTGACTTGGAAATAGTTTGCCCTCATCGGTTAACGTTTCTAATTCTCGCTTGCGTTCCCGCCAGTCATCATCGTTCTGGCCTGCCTCTTTAATGGGTTTTAATAATGTCAGGTCATATTTCCTAATATCAACTTTTGCCATTATAGCGTTAGACATTAGGAGTATCCCTTTGCCTTGTCTTGCTTCATGGTCTGTTTCATCAAGAAACTCATTGTCAGCCTGGTCCGCATGCAAGTATGCAACCACTACCTGGGTCTTTGTTGCCCCTGATCGTCTGGGTGATACATCCGTGCTTCCAAATCCACCTTTGCCCCTTGCAGTATCTGCTAGTCCATCCACTTGCATCGCTTCTGCCATGTGTATGTTCTCAATGATCATTTATGCCATTCGGTCCCCTTTGCGAACCTGGCAATCTTGGTTTCCATGGTTCATTATGATAACCTTGACTTCTCCAGTGTAATCAGCGTCGATTACTCCTCCGCCAATCCTGATCCCAAATTTGGCGGCTATTCCACTGCGTGGTGCCAACCGGGCGTATGTTCCTTTTGGTAATCCAACACAAATTCCCGTTTCCACCAGCCTTTGCCATTTGGCCGGAATTATAAAGTCCTCAAGTGCGTACAGGTCGTGTCCGGCTGCTAGTCTGGACCCTTTTGTAGGCATTCGTGCCTTTGGAGACAGCAATTTTATTCGCAAGAAATCAGTCGACTCTGTGCCAATTATTCTTTCCTCACGTTCTGGCTGATTTAAATGCACCAGTGTGATTTGGAAGTGAGAGGGCTTGAGTATTGACGGTTCACTATGCGCAGCTCCCTCCTCGGGACGGTACTCCGGCCGTCGGCTTAGCGCATCTGGCTTTCCGCCTCGCTTTCCCGGTCGGTAGACAATCTTGAAATTGTAGTTCGCTAGTTGCTGCGCCCATCGTATTTCCCGTGGATTCCATACCTTAGTTGTAAGGAAGTTCTGTAGATTCTGGTGATCAGTGTACACAGTTACTGGTTTTTCTGTACCGACCAGGTACTGTTTCCATTCCTTAAATGCTTCCAGAATCGCCAATAGTTTCTTATCATGGATCTCATAATTTCGCTCTGCTGGGCTCAGCTTCCGTGAATGGAAAGTCACCGGATGTAGCTTTTTGTCTTTAAACAGTGAGAGGACACATCCTAGCACCAAATCGCTAGCATCTGTTTCCACAATTGTTTCTCTGTCAGGGTAGAAATGACAGAGTATAGGGGCAGAGATGAATCTTTTCTTAAGTTCTTCAAATGCCGCTTCTTGTTCTGGCCCCCAGCTGAACTTTCTGGGGTCGCCCTTCAATGTTTTGGATATTGGTTTGCAGACTTTTGAGAAATCTTTAATCAAACGTCAGTAAAAATTGGCAAAGCCAATGAATATTTGCACCTCCTTGACCGAACTTGGTACCTTCCAATTTTTTATGCTTTCGACCTTTCTTTCACTCATGGTGACTCCATCAATTGCCACAATATACCCTAAAAATTCTACTGTGTCGACATGAAAAACTGACTTGGTAGTCGATACCGCTAGATCATATTCCTCCAAGCGAGAGAGTACTTTTTTGACCAAGTCAACGTGTTCTTTCTCTGTCTTGGAGTAAATTAGGATGTCGTCTAGGTAGACCACCACTCCATTATCTAAAAATTCGCGAAGAATTTTGTTCATCATGGCTTGGAATGTGCCTGGCGCGTTTACCAGTCCGAACGGCATTACTTTGTATTCAAAGTGGCCGTATCGGGTCCGGAAAGCTGTTTTCCACTCATCTCCTTCCTTTATTCTTAGGAGGTGATAGCCATCTTTTAGGTCGAGCTTAGAGAATATTTGAGCGGCTGCTACGTGGTCGCGAAGCTCACTCATTAGGGGTAGCGGATATTTGTTGGCTACCGTTAGCTTATTCAACTGCCGGTAGTCCTCACATAGCCTCATTGAACCATCAGGTTTAGGGACAAATAAGATTGGAGCCCCAGCAGGAGACTTGCTTTCCACAATTTTCCCTTAATCCTTCATTTTTTGCAGGTATTTGCTAAGCAAATCCAGCTGGTGGGCTGACATAGGATATATTGGGCCCCATGGTGGTACCGCGCCCGGTATTAAGTCAATGGCGTGGTCAAACGTTCTTCTGCCGGCTAGTTTTTCTGCCGTTTCTGGTGCAAAAACCTTCTTGAATTCATGGTATTCCTGAGGTATTTGCAGAATTTCTTTTGACTCTGGAGTGGGTGCTATTTCGATCCTTCCAATATATCGTGCTTCAGGGTCATATGCCACAGTTTCGTCCCATTCAAATGTCAAGTCTATGCCTTCATCATTAACATGACTTTGGCATTTCTCGTCTTTAAATATACATTTTTGCCTGTCCTCAATGTGCGTTATGGGATGTTCTGTATGCCACCATCCAAATGGGATGATTAGGTCATATTTGCCCGCATTGGCAATTTCACAAGATATGTGAGATCGGTGTGCATTGCGTCCGATCTATAAGAGAATAGGATGTGTGTAGAGTTTTCCCCCATTTGCTGCTGTGGTTCCTTCAAAGGTGTAAATGTCCAAGCTATTTGTGCGGGTGTTGTATGGTAAGCGATGTTTATTAACCAGTTCTTGGTTAATTAGGAATATGTTAGACCCTGAGTCTAATAAAACACGGATCGGGATCCGCTCTTCATTTGCTTCAATGGTTGCCCTGCCTTCTGGGCATGAATAATATGGCGGGGCAGGTGCACCAGTTTTATTACTTTAATTAGGGCCGCAAGGGGCCTGTGCAGGGCGTTTGTATGACATTTTCATTGTTGTGGTAACTTAGGGTGTAAGTTACCATGCCCGCACACTTTCGGCTATTTAAGCCTCCTCAGACAAACTAAAATCTCTGTCTTTAGTGTACTGGGCAGCCCACTACTAGCGGTCTTTACCCCTTGCCGAAGGGTTCCCATACACCTGCCATTTGCCCTTCTCAGCCCACGCTTTTGTCTCCACTGGAGCCGTACTCGTATCCTTTTGACTATAAGAGCGTATTTGGTCTCCGGGGGTTCTTCACGCATCGCCTCGTTTACCCCATGAGTCTATCGTGCCCATCCTGTCCACAAAGCTGGAGTCCAGGTTCAGGACGGATTTACCCCGCTCCATTTAGCGTGTGAACTAGGTGGCCGTAGTTACTCATTCTCTTCCACTTCATTTTTCTTGATGTCCTTGATCATGTTCCGTTTCTCCAACTATTCCGTTGTCTAGCCGACCTTTAATATATTTTGTTCCTGGAAGGCTTCTCACGATCCAGGCTAGACTAATTCCCCCTTGTCATTCTAAAGAAGTTCCTAGTCAGCGCTGGTCTGTCCACTCTTCCTTGGATCTCTTGTAAGGATTTAGGGCTTTATAAGGATGCGATATTGGTTGACCGTCTTCCGAACTGAGGTCCGATATACATCAAATGTGGCGCTCGCATTCTTCTTTTTGAGTTTAAGGTTCCAAGAGTTAGTCCCTGGCTACCACGAGCCGCTGTCCAAGTTAATCGCTTCTTGCTCACCTATCATTCTTAGGTCTGCGATACTCACGTAGGTCTGGATTGCTTATCGTGACTCTCGCTTTGGTTTTTAGTTTCCCACGGAGAGGCGCGGAATACCTGCTAGTAGGACCTTGCAGAGGTCGAGCCCCCATGTTGATTTTGGTTTCGGTAAGGGGTCCATAACCGAGTACCCGGTCGCCGTCCCTGGCGGTGCCTGAAAACCTTCTCTAGGTTTCATCTATGTCGTCCAGTTCCCAAATCCTGGGCTGGTTGACTTGGTTCACCCTAGTCACAGGTTCTGGTTGCCCTTTTGTTATCTGGGGTCGTCGATATTGGGGTTTGAATTTTCCCCTTTTTTGCCCTATAACTGATACTTGGGCCTGTTTCCTGCAGAACTTCCAAGTGTGGTTAGCCAATGTGCAACGGGTGCATTGATTGGCTTTCTTCCTTCAATTTTGTCCTTAGGGATTCCTTTATGAGCTTCAACCCAATTTGTATGATTAACCATTCCTTCAGCGGGGGCTTTTTTCCCTTTTTCCGCTTGTTTTTTCAGTTTGTAGGCTGCCTTTTCAGCTGCCGTATAGGTTTTTCGTTTCTTATTTCCAGCAGGTGTCTTGCTAGATTTTGATTCCTCCTCCCGTTTTCTTCTCTGGGAGTCGCTTTTACCCTGGTCGTTTTTTCTGAATTGCCCTTGCTGTTCTTTGAACGATTCTTCCGCTTTCGTAACCCTGCGGACTGCGTTGATCCATTCACTATCCAAGTCATGATTCTCTTGTGATAGTGTACGTATGGCCTCAATAGGAAGTTGACGCTGAATTATGGTTCTCCAAGCGATACCAGATACTTCCGCCTCGATGTTGTGGTTTTCGATGGTGAGGAGTTACTTCTCTATATCCCCTGTATAACGCACCCTCTCCATCTCGGCTAAGGCTTTTTATGCCTTATGCAGTACTGAGAATTGTTCCGTAACTTCAGCTCGGAAAGTGATCCAGAAATCATAACCCTCATGTTTTGGGAATCCGAGGTCACCAGTCATTTTCTTTCGATAGGTTATCGAGAAAGGGGCTACCTCGGTTCCTTCCATTCTTCCTAACTCATACTTGATGCGTTCTTCATCGTTTTCCCATTGCCATGGGTTCCTCCCAAAGTAGTCCTCCCAATTTAAGAACCATACTCGCACATCCTGAGTCGGCTTATTCTGAAACTTGATCGGTGGATCCGCTTGTCGGCGGTTGGTCCTTGACAAGGCTTGCCCTAGTGGGTCGACCCATGCGTCGGCTTCGGATTCAAACTTACGGCCAGGCAAGGGTCTTCGTGATGGCTCACCACCTCGTCGTGAGGGACCGCCTCCGTCTTTCAACCCAGGGTCATCATCTCCTGGGTTGGGTGCATTTGCTGGGGGCGGTGGTGGTTCCCCTCCGCCATTTCCGTTTCCATCCCCACGATCCACGGCCTTTCCCTTGTCTCTTCGGGGAATGAACCGGAACTCTTCTCCGCCGTCCGCCGTGGTTCGTTTTTCCAATCCCGGATTTTCCACCAGCTGAGGTGCCACTGATTCCCACACGCTTGGTGGGTTCCTCGCCACTTGTAGTTACACCAGGGTTTCATTCATCAGAGTCAACATTCGATTTAGTTGTTCGGATGCAGCATTCTGCCTGATCACATAGGCCTCTCTTTCTGACCGCTCCTGTTCCAGGCGTTGGTGCAGTTCTCGTAAGTCCTCTCTGGTCCGGTCATTTTCTTTTTGTGCGGCCACTTGTCTTTGGAGGAGTTCTGCCTTTTGCCTAGCCAAAGCCTGTTCTAGCTGGCGGTCTCGATCAAGCGACTCTTGTCCTGTTGTCCCAATGTTAGCATGAAGTTGGGTACTTATGGCTTCATGGTGTGCAGCCCGTTCTTCCTCCGCCCGCAACTTTGCCTCCAATCGTTTAGTGGTTGCATCTTGCAGTACGGCGGTTTCGGTTGCTAAAATTTCAAGTCCCGAATTGACCTGTTTCAACTCTATGCCAATGATCTGTTCCCCACGGGTTATCCGTTGGGAATGGTGTTGGAGTTGGGTTGCCTGATCCTGAGCTTTTCCAGATAGTTCCCGATAGGCCAGATGTTGCATATCAACTGATTCCTGAAGGGTACGGTCGAAGTAGCTCATTGCCTGGCCTATACGTTCTGCTAATCTTTCCATAGCTGGATTTCTGGCGTCGGGAGGACGGGGAGTGCTTGAACAAGTTCCAGGGGCCGATTTTCTGACTCCACTTGGCTGTGAAAGGTGGTGGAGTGCCAAAGGGGACCTGGAGCGCCCAGGTGCATGATCGCTTCCAACTAGAGAGACTTCCTCAATGTCCGACATGGCTTTGTCCGTGTCGACAGTTAATTGTCGGGCCATCTCATTCTTATTGAAACTCTGGATGTTTGCCTAGTCTCCAAAGAGATGGGGTGAAGGAGGGGGAGGTAAAGCTGCAAGAGCTGGAGGTTCCTTCTTCTTCAGTATCGTAGTCTTGGAACGGTTTCTACAGGAAGGTGGGAACGTAAAAATATTCGTAAATTTCTTGGAAATCTGATTCAGTTGGGATGAGTAAGGGGTCAGTGAACCAGGAGGGTTCCTGAGGTATATAGAATTAGATCTCCGAGAGGGAGTTTTCCAATATTTCTTGGAATGAGGAGATGTATTTTGAGGGGCGAGGTTCGAGCAGAAGCTCATCGAGGAGGGTGGAATCAGCTATGAGCTTGGGTGATTCCAGAGGTATGACTTGCAGATGTCCAAATGTCATGTACTGAGCCTTGGTAACAAGGAGAAATATCAATATACTGTAAAGGGTAGTTGATTATAAGGGCAAGCGAATCGAACTAGGCTTAAATATTTCTTCGTAAACGGAGAGTGTCTAAGAAGGCTCGTAGGTAAAGATTTTTGAGTAATAACGTATGATATTGATAAGATCTCTTCTCCGTAGCTTGATTATAGCTAAAGCTCGGAATTTTGATTTTTTTGATTATCTCATATATTCGCTATTAACGTACAGGAACCTGCATGGAGCGCTAGCTATGGCATAAACGAAAAGTTAATTCAAACGTGCAAAACAAAAGAAATAACCGCACAAGTTCTCCCCTAGTTATGACCATACCGTCACCGCGCCCAGCAATGGCGACTAATTCAAAAAGTATAAAATGAAGTGACCACAAAAGAAATCATAACCGAAAGGAAGGATATAAGTATAAAAGGAAAGTCAAACCGCTCAGTCTGAGTCATAGTCGGGGGAGGAGGAGGCTGCAGTAGCAAAAACTGCTGGCATGGTGGGCGGGAAATTTGTGCGAGTGGCGCGGATGTATGAGGCAAGACCAAGGATCATGTCAAGGTCGGCCCAAAGGGGAGAGCCATGGTCCATGGTAGACAGCTTCGGAAGGTAAAGCTGGCGTTCTCGGGACTTGGATGGGCAGTGGAGTATTACATGCTCGAAGATTTCGTCCCCTGAGTCGCAGGAAGGACAGGTGGGAGAGCGATCGGCGTCGTTCCAAGAGGGTTGCGCGGCAGGATAGCTCTTGCCAGCGCGCATTTGGTGGATTCGCCCAGCTGTGAAGCGGTCTAGGCCCATGAAGGCATATGAGCGTAGGGACGGCTTGTACTGGTAGTAAGGAGGGGGTGGGGACAGGGGTGTCCAATCAGTGAGGAGGTCCTTTCTGCACTCCTCCTTCATCAATTTGTAGGAGACAGCGCCTGGGATCGGAGGAGGGGGGGCTAAGACAGTGCCCGGCAGAAGGTGTGAGTTTATCTGTGGGAGTTTGAGCCCGTCCGCTGCCACCATGACCAAGTGGTAGCACATTGCATCGATTGGGAGGTGAGAGCGGACAGCGGGTATTTGCCTTGGTTGGTTCCAGTGGAGGGGGATGTAGTTGGCCTTAAGGCCACGAAGGAGGTGGCGGGAGGAGTCCCCTGCCCTAAAATTGGAGTAGGATGGAAATAATGGGGGCAGCCGGGCTGCTGCTGGGTTGATGTCGGGAGGGGAACAGGCCAATCTTAGTGCGGCCATCCTCCGGCTATGGGGGAGGAGCGAGTTAAGAGGGGGGAGGCAAGCCTCGCAGGGAAGGATAGATACAGGAGTCGATGAGAAGCAGTTAGTGACCCATCATTGGATCTTGCTCCAAAAGACCTCCATCTTACCCATCATCGCTGCGTTGGGGACGAGGAGGTTAGCTCCGTAGGTGAGGATCGGTAGCAGCAGGCCCATGGCCAGTCTCCGGTTCAGGTAGGGTACTATGCCTATGCCAGGAGGGGAGAGTTGCCTGATGAGGCTAAAGGCCCCCTGAGCGAGAGCTAGTCTCTTGATGATGTGGGTGGAGGTTTCCATCGAGGGTGAGAACCAGTATCCAAGCCAGCGGATTGTGGAAGAGGGGTGAAAGAGACTTCCATCGAGAGAAACCGGGGCCAGTGAGGGGGGAGAGCGATGCCTTGGAGTTAGCCAGTAGATGAGTTCGGTTTTGGGGATGGAGAAAGAGACTCCAAGTGGGGTGGCCTTGCTGCAGAGGCGGGTGTAGTAATGTTGAAGAAGCTGTGTGTTCCTCCGGTATGACTCAGACCCAACAGTGACACTAAAATCATCAACATAAGAAAACATAATCCCATTTGGGTTAGACAAGTGCAGGGAAGAAACGTAAATTCAAAATAACAAATGAGAGATAGGAGAGCCCTGGGGGGCACCCACTTGAACAGGTAAGAAAATATTAGGGGTGCCTTGAAAAATCAAGCGGCATTTGCGGCAAGTCAAAAAGGAACGAACCCCGAAACCATATAAGGAGATAGGCCTTTGGCGCGAAGTAGGGAGGATAAACAGGTAGAGGAAATATTATCAAAGCTGCCTTTGATATCAAGGAACAGGGTAGAGGTTTTGAGGCCTGCACGTTGCAGTAGGTGGACTTCGTGAGTGAGGGCAGCACATGCGTCAAAGGTGCTGAGGCCGGGGAGCGAGCCACATTGGTTTGGATGGATGAGGCCAACGGTGCGGGCCATTAGCGAAAGGCGGGTTGCCATTATCCTTTCCAGAATCTGGGATAGTTTCCAGGAGGACAATGACTCGGAAGGAAGAAGGGGAGTTATAATCAGATTTGCCAGGCTTGCAGAGGACAATGCCTTTGGCTCTTTTGAGGGAGGAGGGGTGCAAGCCATAGGTCAGTAGGGGACCTAGGAGGGAGGTGAGGAGGGTGGGGTTGATGTCGTTGATCCTTTTCCATATGCCTTAGGGGATCAGGTCGGGCCCAGGGGCTGAGGTGTTGGAGGACTTGCGGAGGGCGAGGGAGACTTCCTGTTCCTGAAGTGGCAGCAAGTCCACAAATGTTCGTAGGATGGATGGCGAGGATTGCGGGTCTTTAGGAGGAAAAAATGATGTGAGAGGGAGGTGTTGACTTCGACAGGAGTCGTGGCGTTGGGAAAGGAGGGGAACCGATCAGGGGGGCGCCTGCTAGGGATCCTTCGGGCAGCCCAAACCGATTTGGAGTCCAAGGAGGCGAGGAAGGAGTTCCAGTGTGATGCCTTGGCCCTTATATGGCCTTGAAATACGTGAGGCGGGAGGCACGAGCACTGTCGGAGAGGGTGGTGGAGGGGGACATGCGAGATATTCTTGCCTCTCTGATGAAACCTTGGCGCAGCTGTGATAGTTCAGCTGTCCACCAAGGCTTTGACCGGAAGTACGGACGTTTGTTTGGAGTGTGCTGGGCAAGGAGGGAGGTGATGGTGCGCAGATGGCGGTCGAACCAGGCACTAAGTAAGGCTGAGGTAGGGAGCTGGGAGGAGGTGGGACCGATAGATCCTTGAAGAGAGGGGAGAGTGTGAGCCAATCTGTTTTGGTCCAGTTAGGGGTGGGGTCAGGCTGTCGTAGTAATGGCCTGGATAGGGCTATTGTAATTGGGAGATGGTCAGAGCCGGTGAGTGGGAGGGAGATACTCCATGAGCTAACAAAGGGGACAAGGGAGGGATTTGCGAAGGCCAGGTCTAAGACTCCAGGTCTGGATGTGCCATTGAAGGGGAACCTAGTGAATACTCCTGGTGTATTTAGAAGTGAGTAGCCTAGCTCAGAGGCTAGCTCAAAGTATGGGGAAGAAAGGCTAAATTCAGTATCAGAAAGGACCCTTAGAGGGTCTGAAAGAGGGTGATGGAGGTTCAAGTAGCCAACCAAGAGGGTGGGGAGAGCGTGTTCCCGAAAAATACAAGATGGGCTAATTGTACGGGTGTGGGATGAGCGCCCGGTGGTGAAGTAGGCATTGTAAACGCGGAAGACCCGATGGGCTGAGTTAAACAGGCCTGAAGGGGAGTGAATATCAATTGACATAAAATCCATCCGGGCGAAAAAAACGTGCAAAAGTGCAAAAACTTGCATGAAATCAAGGAGAGCATAAACGGCCACCCAGGGTTTGGCGCCGTTAGTAGTAGGTGGGGAGAAAGACTTAAAAGAGGAAAATATTGGTTGTCGCCCCTTGAAGACCGGAGGATCCAGCAAGGCGACCAAGTGCGGAGGGGTGGGCATAGCCTTGAGGCTATTGAAAAGGGACAGAAACACATTCCAGCTCCCAAGGCAGTTGTGTTGGATGAGGGTGAGGGTAGTGCCTGGTGCCTGCGTCAGGGAGGGGGGGTCCAGTGCGGGACTC
>QFET01010263.1:0-25300 GCA_003316355.1 Tuber calosporum | reverse complement strand
GAAACGATAATACTCAGGAGGAGGAGCGGTCCTAAGCCAGTCATCCATAAGGAGATCATGGGCCTTCCGGCGCAGGACACGGTAGGCAGAGGTTATGGCTGTTGCAGGCGGCAGGGGGGGGGGAAAGGATACTAGATCCGTCCTAATCAGGGGGGCAAAGGACAACAAGCCCAAGAGCGGCAGTGCCAGATGAGCCAGAGCATCAATCGGGAGGTGTGTGCATACCGGGGGTGAAGAGGGGGTCGTCCGCCAGCTAAGTGGCATAACGTTGGCGGGCAGACGCCTACACAGGTAACGGAATGAATCTGGTGCACGAAATTGTAGCAGCGAAGGAACTCAGGAGGAAGGCGAGCTGCAGCAGGACTGGCGGAGGGCGTGAAGGAGACCAGTCGGAGGGCAGCCTGGCCAAGGAGGCGACTGGGGGGAGGCAGGCTTCTGCGGAGAGGATCAGTGTAGGGGTGGATCGGAAACAGTTGGTGACCCATCGCTGGACAGAACGATAAAAAACCTCCATTCGGTCCAAAAGTGACTGGGAGGGCACCAGACGGTCTGCTCCATAGAGGAGGATAGGTAACAGAAGGGAGACGGCCAGTCTGTGGCACAAATGGGGGGAGAGGCCAGACCCTGGGGGTGACAGCCGCTGAACAGTGGAAAAAGCACCTTGGGCAAGAGAGAGGCGGCGGGAAAAATCAGCGTGAGTGGAGAGAGAAGGGGTAAACCAGTAGCCCAGCCAACATCCTAGATACAGGCTGCCAAGAGTCCTTATATAGACACTCTTCCCTCAACCCTAACCCTGGTGACTTATACCTATGAGTCACATAACCTTGACAACTCATATTGAGTCATAGTATGAAATCAATCAGTTGACTCCGATGAGCCCACTGCACAAGGTTCCAAATCCAATCATAACTTGTAAAACCTGTGATTTGCCCAGAAGTGGTCTCCAGCGCGACACCCATGACTCGTAATGTGAGTCATGTGAGAAACTCATTGCATCATATGACTCACAAGTGTGAGTCGTGCGCACAATCAACCAATCATAATATAACAATGTTATGCACCATTGTACATCATGTAAAACCCCATGACTCCTAATTAGTCATAGTGCGAAATATAACAACCTTATGACTCATAACTATGACTCATGTGAAATCCTGCCTTGCTTAGTCACCAATCTTGACATTGGCTCTCCTCTCCGATCAGTCTGTGTCCCATCAGGCTCAACGTCCTATCCTCGTAAGGCTTTCCCCAAACCTGCGCAATTCCTTTTTCAACTTCCGAACTTGATGTGCTTCGTGCTGCTAACTTTTCCGGACCTCTTCCTAAGTCGGATTTCCCGTTCTGATAGTTCGATCTCGTTCGGCAATCATCCTTTGATAGGTCCGCATATCCTCTCTTTGGTTACAAATTGTGACTTCGGCGTTGCTAAGTTAGTTTTGTAACTCCACGATTTGTCGTTCCAGACATCCCATATCTGGGCTAGTATCCGGTTCATTTATTTTGCCATCCTCTCTCCTCAACTGAGTACTAACAGTGGCCTTCCTCTTCCGTATGCGTTCATCCGTTTCGTTTAGGGAGGCTGCTTCCCCCGTGCGTCTTAGGTAGTACCCAGCATCGATTTTGTCTTGTCGATGTACAAGGCAGTTGTCCTTGAAGAAGTGGATCCAGGACGATTCCTTGTGGGGTTGTTGTTGTTTGCATACCTTTGGTTATTTAGGAAACCAATTACTTCCTTCGTTATCGCGTAAATTAACCTGGCAGTGGTCATTGTAGCAGGCGGTCCATGAAAGAGCGTTATGTTCTGCCTGTCTCTGTCTTTCCTCCTGCGTTCCATATGGGGGGCTGGTTGGTGTGATAGCTCTTGGGCTATCGCCCCAACCGTCACCAGGTGCCAAGGTCGTTTCCTCCACGGGCTCGATCTTGACTGTAACCCATTTTGGGTTTTCTTGGGTACTGATGATGGAAACGTTCAATGGCGATGATGGCATTGTTGAAGTTCTCCGCAGGGTACCAAGTTTTGTCGTGTTCTGGTGAGTAGCCAGTCCACTTGGCTCTGTATTGTAGGCGTCTTCGGTGTATGCGTGAATCAATAATTTCTTCTAGTTCATACTTGCTTTCTCCTTCTAACTGGATAGGAGGTGGTGGTGATTGCTTTTGGGAGGGAAACTGATTGCAGTAATATGGTTCGTGAAGTGAGATGTGGAAGGTGTTGTGGATGTTCATCTATTGGGGCAAGGCCAATTTACAGACACTTGTGCCCACCTTCATAAGGATTTTGAATGGTCCGATGTTCTTGTAATCCAGCTTCTTGTATGGTCTTGTGGTCTTTATATTCCTTGGCAGTAACCAGACCATGTCGCCTGACTGGAGATTCGGATTGGGTTTTCTGTGTTGATCGTAGTTTTCTTTTTGTCGTAATTGTGCACAGACTATTTCCTGACGCAGGATATTGTGCAGCTGACCCATTTCTTCCTTATCAGTCCTTTTTTTCAGTATCATGTGGCCATTTGCCTCATGCTCCAGGTAGTGACCATAATTAGCATAAAATGGTGTGGTCTTTATTGTATCCTGCTTTGCGTTGTTGTATGCAAATTCATCCAGTGGTAGTAGGTCGGCCCAGTCATCTTGTTGATAGTTGATGTAGGCTCATAGGTATTGTTTTAGTATGCCATTTGTCCTCTCGGTTTGTCCATCGGTTAGAGGGTGGAAAGCGGAACTCAATCTCCCCTCTATCCCTAACGATTTTGTCGTTTCTCTCCATAGGTCCGATGTGAACAAGGTTCCTCGATCTGTGATGATATCCTGTGGCAGTCCATGTATGCGAAATATTTCCTTCAGGAATATTTGCACAAAGTCCTTAGTATTCATATCTTTGTTGCAAGGTATAAAATAACTCATTTTCATTAATTGGTTGATAACTACTAGTATGGCTTAATAAACAGCTGATTTCGGAAGGTCAGTGATAAAGTCCATTGCTACAGATTTCCATGGTTGGTGGGGTGCTTTGTTTGGCTGCAGTAATCCGTATGGCGCATGCCGGAATGCTTTCGTTCTTTGGCAGATATCCCAGTTTTTAACATATCGTTTGATATCGTCTCGCATCCTTAGCCAATAATATTGCCGAGCTAGGAGGGCGGTAGTTTTGTTTGTACCTCCATAGCCTACTGTTGGTGCATCGTGGTTGTGTCGTATTATCATTGTCCTTATCGCTTCTTCTTCGGGGACCCAGATTATCCCTTGATACCAAAGGTATCCTTCCTTTCATTCACATGCTCCAAGTGCCACTCCTTTCATCTCCTTGTCTCCTCTTTCTTAGGCATCATGGATTGCCCTTATTTGTGTATCAGTTTTGCTTGCTTCGCAAATTCCAGCGTCGTCTTATGTAAACCTCACTACTTCCTTTGCTTCAAAGTAGTGTTGAGTTGGTTGGAGGATCCTGTGTTTCTGTCGAATCCATTCGTCGTCTTTTCCAGGTATGTCTTCCGTCCTTCTTGTTAGAGAGTCTGGTTTTCCTCCTTCTTTTCCAGGTCGATATTGTATCTTGATATCGTATTGGTAGAGTGCTTCGCTCTAGTGAATTTAACGGTCATTGACTTCCTTTGTCGTGGTAAAGGGTACCAGACTTTTGAGGTCGGTAAGTACCAACACTTGATGTGGACTTCCTTTTGCATATCTTCTCCATTCTTTTAGAGCTTGTACAATTGCCTACAGCTCTTTGTTGTATATGTCGTAGTTGCATTCTATGGGCGACATCGTTTTCGAACGTTATGCAACTGGTTGCCATCTTCCATCGTTCCCTTTTTGTGATAATATGCCAGAGCATACACAATTTTATGCATCTGTCTCTATCATGATTCCTTTCTCCGGGTCACAATGTACCAGGACTGGAGCTGGTGTCAACCGTTGCTATATCTCGTCGAATGCTTCCTATTGTCGTTCTGTCCAGTTCCACTTGACGTCCTTTGATGTGAGTTCATATAAGGGTTTCGCTATACGACTGAACCCTACTATGAATCGTCGATAGAAGTTGGAGAATCCTATAAGGCATTGAATGCCTGTTTTGGTTTCTGGTGGCTTCCATTCCCATATGGCCTGGGTTTTGACAGGGTCGAGACTGACTCATTCTTTTTCGATAATGAATTCTAGATATTCTGTTCGTTCCTTATGGAACTCTCACTTGGATGGGTTAAGTGTGACTCCCTCCTTTCTTAAGGCTTCCATAACCCTGCGGACTTGGGTATGGTGTTGTTCTAGATTTTCTGAATATATCAGGATATCATCCAGGTAGACGATACAGCAGATATCAAGAAATTGACCCATGATCCGATTGACCCATCTTTGGAAAGCTGCAGGCGCATTTTTGAGACCCAATGGCATTACCGTATATTTGTATATTGCATATTTTGTTGTAAACGCTGTCTTCCATTCGTCTCCATTCTTGATCTTGATATTGTGGTAGGCATTCCGAATATCCAATTTCGTGAAGATTCTGGCTCCTTGCAGTCGATCCAGTGCTTACCTAAAAATGGCAGCGGGTATCGATCTCGCTTGGTGACTTCATTAAGTCCTCAGTAATTCACACAGAGTCGTAGTTTGCTATCTTTCTTCTTCACAAACACGATTGGGGATCCACCATTGGCATAAGAGTCCCGTATCCATCCTCGGTCTTTGTTGACGTGGATATATTCTCTCAGCTCTTCCAATTCTTTTTCTCCTAATGGGTATAACCTTTTTGCTGGCACTGTTTCCCCGTTCTTGAGGTTTATCTTCAAGTTGACCTTGGGACGATGTCGGGGCATCCGAGTTTCTTCTCCTTCCCTGAACATGTCCAGGTACTGGTGATATTCCCTTGGTACGATGTTTCTGGTATTCTCTTTTTCTTGTCCTTTCTTGGCATTTGTGGCTAACTTGGTGCTGATATTGATCGCTATGATTCGACTAGGTTGATTTATCTTGTAATCCCATTTGAGGATTCCAGTAACTTCGCCCCTTCGATAGAATTTGCCCAAGTATGTGGCTGAGATCTCATTGATCTCAATTCTTTCGCGATCTGGTTTGTCGGTACTTCCAAATCCCGCTTCGCCTCTCATAGTGGGAGCTAGTTGCTCCACTTCTTCGCATGGTCCTATGACAATCTATTCACAGATTAACTGTGCGATTCTATTTCCTGACTCAACTGTATAGTCGTCTTTTCGCAGGTTAACCAGTACTACTTTGATCTCACCCGTATAATCGGTATCGCTCATTACCGTGTTAACAGTAATTAAATGTGTAACTGCCAACCAGCTTCATGGAGCAATCCGCCTATAGGTGCCTTCCGGTAGTTTGATGGCTATTCCGGTACTGACAAGTTGTTGGTCTTTTGAAAGTATCATGACTCTTTCGCTCGCATACAGGTCGTGTCCTGCTGCCTTTGGTGATCACTTGGTAGGTATTTTTGCTGTTTCGTTTAATCGTTGGATTTTGATGTTCAGGCCATCCTTGGCCTGCATCTTGGAGAATTGCATGGTTAAATTCTCTTCCAGGGCTTCTGCTTCGGGGACTAGGTCCACAGCTGGCGAGCTTTCTAGGCATACCGTTGTACACCTCTCGCTATCGAACGTATTCTTGTTGCTTTCCCAATCGATCTTGGGGTTGTGTCTTCTTAACCATGGCAGCCCTAACACTGCCTCATAGTTAGGTAGATCTGTGATTTGGAAGGTTGCCACTTCCCTATGGCTGCCAATGTCCATAGGTACTTCCGCTATATGGGTAAATGGTCCCATAGCGCCTGGCTCCCCGTCTGCAAGGTAGATTTCCTGTATTTCTTGCGCTTTCTTTGTTTGTATGCCGTGTTTGTGGCTGAATTCTTTGTTAATAAAGTTTTCTGTAGCGCCCGAGTCAATCATGCCGTTGATGATGACTGTCTTGTCCTTGCCATATAAACGCATTTTGACCATGGCATGGTCTTTTTCTTGTTCCAATGTTTCCGTGTTTGTAAGTGCCATGTAGATGTTACCAATTCCGATGGTTTTGATTTGGTTATCCTGCAGCCCATCTCTTACTGGGGACTTTCTTCGTTTCCCGATTCTTCTTGTGTTTCTCTAATCTCAATTTCGTGTAGGTTGGTTTGTGGTTTCCAGCGATTATTGTTGGTCTTACTGTTGAACTGCCTAGTATAGTCCTTCTCATCTCTTGCATGTCGGCAATTACTGAATCTGTGCCCAGGTCTGGCGCATCCCAGGCATAGGTTGTTGTCTCTTCTTCTTGTATATTCTGCTCGTGAGAGGTTTAGTCGTGGGCATCTTCTGGTAGCATCCAAGTTCATTGGGTCGCCTCAGGTTTCCATATTGTTGCCCAACTTCCAGGTTCCGTTAGTATTCCTGGGTGTTTCCAGGTGTTGGATAAAGGTACTGTTGTTTCCTGGGAGGTGATTGATCATGTTGATCCGGTTTTCTTATTCGATTACCCTTGCTGAAAGGGCATCGACATTTGCAGCCACCATGTAGTCCCCTGCCCATGCGTCTTGGAGTGTTCAGTTAATTCCCTTAAGTAATTGGCGTCTTAATGTACCATCATCCTCATTCGCCTCTGTAGCTGTGAGGCGAAAGTCATTTCAGTCTTCCGTGACTGGTTCTTTACCCTGCCTCAGGCGGTCGAGCTTTGTCCTAGCTGCATTTTCCGCATCCACATCCTCAAACTAGCCTTTGAGGGCTTCAGTGAAATCCTCATATGTAGTCCAGGTCTCCGGCTTGCGTCCTTCTGCAAATGGGGTTATCTAGCTTGCTGCTGCATCCCTCAAGAAGCTCATGACGTAGGTGATGCGTTCCGTATGTCGTGTTTCTTGTATCGCTTTAAAGTATAATTGGCATTGCACTAAGAAGGTTCGTAGTTTGGTCCTTGTTCCATGGAAGGTAGGGGGTTTCTCTACCTTGATCCAGTTGTTGACTGTTTCTCGCTGGTTGTTTATCTGGGTCAGGATCTCTTGGAACTGTGCAGTTGTAAATCCTGCCAGTTGAATTCCAGCTCCACCGCCGGCAGTTACTGGTCCCGGGGCTGACATCCTTTCTGGTCTTGGGGTTTCGGGTTCCAGAGATCCTGTTTGTGAGGCAGGCTCTGGTGTCACCGGACTTGTGGTTCTTTGTGACTGGCTTCTGGATAGATTTGTGCTAATTGTTTCTTCGACTACTGGACCATGTGTTGAGGTGTCGATTTCTCCCTCAGTGAGGTCGATGTCATTGTCTGTATAGTCTGCCGTTTTTGTAGTTGGTGTTGCTTAGAAAACGCAACCAAGTGTTACGATCCTATGCAGTAAGCTGACTTGCAACACGTAACTACTTCTCTTTGGGTTGGATGAATGTGACTGGGCCGTTGTTATAGTCCGGTATGGGGAGTGGCGCTGAACTCAGCCACCAGGGTAGGTGTACTATTGGAACGAGTAGTACTACATCAGCAAAAGTCAGCTTTTTCCCCCTATCCCTCATGAGGCATGTGAGGGATGGGGGGCCAAATTATAAAACTCAAGTTGTTGTAACTTGTATCCATGACCCCACAACTCCTGATAGCTCCGCCGTTTTGCGGTATTTTCTTTTTACCCACTCTTTTCTTTACCATCCGGCTTACTCTGGACGTTGTCCGTCCCTTTTGAGCCGTTGCCCGGTCCAATCATGCTTTGACTCATCCACCCTAGTTTATCCGGCCCTACCTCCCTCCCCCGGGATTTTTCCGTTATGGACATTTGCCCCACGACTCAATCATGCCTCCCTACGCCCTAAATGCGCTCCCCCCTGCGTTGATTCACACATCCCTATTACGCCCAGCTATACACAAATCCTTTGTGCCTTTGAACGTCCCAAACTCAGCTCCTCTTGTTGTCTTCGTACTGCTCGCTACTCTCGCTTATTTCTCCCCTTCCCATCACCATTACACTTAGACCTAATTCCAAACTACCACTTCTCCTCGCGCATTCAATACTTACGTGGACGATTCTCGTCCTTTTCCCGCTGTCGCTCGTCTCTGCATCTATGATGCTTGCTGTCACGTCCTTCTCTCCACTTCTCAACTCTGCCCTATGACTGCCCGACCCACGGTATTATGATAACACTCTCTGGTTCCTAAATTTCTTTCTTTGTCGCAGCACCATTGTCTCATCGCATTCCTTCACTCTCTCGCCGTACCCGTGCTTTCTTCACGGCTCTTAGGGGCCTTTGCCAGGCTCTACGCGACCTTTTCTGAGCTTTAGTTTTTCCAATTGGATTGTAGTCTAACTTTAAGTAATATATTATAAATCAATAAATATTTCCAATTATTTCTTTATTTTATTTTAATACTACATTTATTCCGAATAGGACGTTATTCGTCCGCAACCCACCCCGCCTCTAGAGCCTCAACCTCATCACTATCTTCAGGATCTGAAATATTGTCCTCCACCTCGCTTTCCTCATCCCCTGAAATCTCCAACTCAATATATTCCGCGGCTTCCTTATCCTCAAGTGGGGCGCGACACTCCTGATCTTGAACAAACCCACTATCCCGCAGCATCCTCTTGATGCGCTTTTTTGTGTCTTCCACGAGTTTCCTTCTGACTTCTGGGGGCTGCCCTTGCCAGGTTGCAAGATGTCGGAGATAAACATCTAAATTTTCTAAGAGAGTACCATAACCTTTAGAACGTCTTATTTGTACCTTTAAAGGTTATAACTAACTCTGTGCTGTCTGAGCTGAGAAATCTGTGGGCTGATCAAATGATCCAGAACTCCAAGCCTTCAAAGCATAATACATACAGGCCGTTGTAAGGCATATTAGGACCTCGTTATTACGATTAAGAAAGGTTTTATCGGTCCTCCCACACATTCTCCTACCCCGGTACCACTTATAAAATAATAGTTTTGCTATCTCTGGCGCAGCAAACTGGAAACGACATTTCTGCCTTGGTAACCCTTTTCGCCTCTCAATGGGGACGATCTGCGTACTACTGACCTTTTGTTTACTTGGATAGCATGTGAACCGGTCATTTTCCAGTAAATAGGTAACCCACGCCTTTATTTCAGTCCGTGTTTTATGCGCAAAGTCATAAAGGTCCTCAACTGTGTTTTTGGACTCTGAAACTAAGTGTGACCTAGCACTAGACTGCCTCAATTTCAACTAAATGTATCTAATTAGCCGTTCACCGTCCCGAAGGGGACGTTCTGGGATATTCAAAAGACTTACAAAAGTCATTGCCGACATCCCGATCTCCCTGTCTCTACAACCCAACTTGGTAGCTGTCTTTACCCAAAAGCTTTTGAGAAGTGTATCGTTTTCCTTAGGCTTTACGAAGGGATTAACAAACCATGTGTGGTACTGTACCATATTAGCTGCGTTCTCAAAGTTTATCCTCTCCTCCCCATGCAAGGTATTGCTTTTTGATGATACAGTTACCGGGACTGCAATATCAGACGCCGGAAATTCCAGATTAGCCATACGATGCTCCAAATGGGACGGCACTATTCCTTCCCCTATAGCATCAAAGCGTGAAAGGTGTGACGAATCTACTCTGAGATGGCCTGAATGCAATTGTACTGCCTGCTGCTGTGACGAAGGCCCTTGTGAAGGGCCATTCAGAGCCGGTGATAGGGAGTCCTCAGTGCTCTTCCTTAATAGCATGCAATTTTAAAGGTTATCGGATTCACTCACAAATCTCACCCGGCTCCTTATCCTCTGTGCCTGTTGCTCTACCAGTGGTTCTGCTGGACGTTTTTCGAGCCTTCTGGGACGAATGGGAACATCATTGTCGTCAACTTCCCTAAGCTCCTCTTCCTCAACAAATGAATTAACAGGTCGTTGTCTATCCCGTGCTGACGTGCCACTCTCTACAAAGATACAGAAGATCTCGATGATGATGGCTGAGCTCGTTGGACTACTGGTACCATAGTCAAGTGTTATATAAAAAGTTTCGGGTGAGCTCATTTTGGCCTCTGAATGGCAGAACTCACCTCTACTTGTATTTCCCGTCATAATTTTGTGTATATGAAATATTTAGAGTACGTAGAGGAATTGGATTGATGCGTGAAAGGTCTCCAAGTAATAAATGAACTCACAGCATCCCCCGAGGACGAAGGAGCTAGATGCTAGAGCACAGATTTGGCTTGCGCCCAAGGTCCGTGTAAATCATTGGCATGTACCCAGTCCATGCTAAAGCCTTTTGGCCGCCGAACGTCTCAATTACTACGTGCACGGATGGCTCCAGGCTGGATAGAGACTATCTATTCGGGATTGCTGTGACAGGATTTTATATGCCTGGTCACTTGGTTGAACGAGCATAACTTATGATTTCCAAAAGATTAGATTATACATACTAGGACGAGATCAAGAAGAAAGGGGACATTTAGCGTTTCAGAAAACCTTTATATCTCACCGGCTAAATTCAAAAAAAAAAAACTATTTAGAACACTAAAATCTAGGACTGCAGGATAGGATCTAGAAAAGATGTAAAACAGCGTAGACAGGAATAAGAAAATGATTCGCAGATAGAAGCAAAAAAGAAAAAAAAGATAAGAAAGCCCTATGAAACCAATGAAAACACATATGAAAGCTCCAATAAGACATAGCCCGGCACAAACAAACAAGCTCTAGAAAACCGTCGCCAAATGGATGCAAGTTGGAGCAAAAGTAGGAAAGTCCATGAAACAACAAACACCCGAAAGTGCAAAGAAGACGTACCCTGGCACAAACAAATAAGCTCCAGAAAACAAGCACCGAAGATATACAGGTTGGAGCAGGAATAAAAAGATTCATAGAACAAATGAACTGCGATCCGAAGGTCCAGAGAAGACGCAGCCAGGTACAAATTAGCCTTGGAGACCCCACAAGTAACCGAGAGAAATGAAAACAAAACCAAAGAAACCCTGTAAAACAAAGTAACCCAACCGAAAGCCCAAGAAGACCCAGTGTATCCTAATTACCCCCATCCCCGTCTCCGTCTCCATCCACATCGCCACCACCATCGCCATCGCAATCGCCATCGCCACCTACAGGTGGTGCCTCGCACCAGGGAGGTGGAACGCCCTTAGGCAGAGCCACATTTGGGACATCTTGTCCAGCGTAAAGGTTCATATAACCTGCTCCCTGCTTAACACGAGCGCGAGAGATGAGTTCCCGGGAGTGCCCCTGGAACCTAATGACCTTGCGATCATTGCTCAGAATCCTCTTCTGCCAGCCAGCATGAGACCTGGAAAAGGCCTTTCTGCGCTTTACGTGGTGCCCAACGTCCTCCTCAACATCAGAGTCTGAATCAGGCTCGGTGTAGACATCAGCGACGTCGAATTGGCCAGGGTCGAGATAGCGCCGATTGGCCCAATCAAGACGTGTATTGGGACGAACGGCGTCGCCACCGTCGGCAGGAACAGCAGGATCGCGGTGGAGGAAGCATGCAACTGTGAGGCTGGTGCACCGGGAGAGACGAAGCCAGGCATTAACTTGATCGTCGTCGATCAATTCGATTTGGTCGCCAGCATCGGGGGTGACATTTATCCCTTGAATGTCGCGAAGAATCCCAATGCACTGTCGGGGGTGCCCATAATTATCCAGGTACCGACAGGCAGCTTCGCCGAGCTCCTGCAAAGCCTAGTACCGGAGAATCGCCAGCCAAGTCTTGTTTGGCATATTGCCACCGTGCACAACCCAGGGCAGCTGGCGAGCCTGCCCAGCAACGGCACCTGACTTCTCAATGAATATTATGCGCACCGGTCTCTCTTCGTGAAGAGTTCCTTGGGGACGAGCAATGTTCCTTCCACCCTCCGATCCGGAACCCGAAGCACCGCCGGCGCCCTCATCCTCATCGGCGTGCTCATCATCGGAATTGAGTCTGGCATTCCTCCGAGACTCGTCTGCCTTCTTCAGCACGTCTATGATGAGGGTATCCAGGGTGATGTGGAATGCCTGATATGGGCCGTTCTGGGGTCAATTGAATTTGGCTTGAAAGCCTTAGAGGGTAGTATGGGCAACGACCTCGGTTCTGAGTTGACCCCGGAGGATATCGCCGGCCTGTCTACGGCTGGTGATACCCTTCTCCTGGACCTTGCCCAGAATGAACGTCCGAAGGGCACGGTATCGCCTCAAAGCGACAGTGCCTCCAGCACTATTGAGATTGAGCTCAGTACGGAACTCGGCAGTAGTGGGACGTGGCATGCTAGCAAACAATCAGATTCTCCGTAAAATGGAGCAAATGAGACGCACAGAGGACTAACCTTAATTAAGAACGGATGTTCTTGGCGTGCAGAAGAGGACGGAAAATTGTACAAGATCTAGTGAATAGTTATCAGTAATACATCTATCTTGGGAAAGGTCCAGATAAGACGTGCAGGGGACTAACTTTTAGAAGATTGGCAGCTGAAAATGGGGAGCCAATAATCTATCTCGGGAGTAGAGATTAGTTTTTGTTTCCCATTAAGAAAAGCCGTAGTGTAGCCCATACGAGTCGTGCACAGGATCAACAAGGCCTTCACCCGTCCCCGAAGGAATGGGTGAAGGCCAGGCTTCAAAGGTTTGTATTTGTTTGTTCTTGGGGGATGAGGAAGGAAAGGAAAGAGCCATGGGAGATGAATTGGGTAATAAACTTACCTTTATGGGGTCGAAAATGGTTGTTTCTACCGTGACTGGATTTTTCGTGGGGACGAGTGAGGGTTTAAAAAGGATGTCAGGGATGAATAAGCTAGACTAGAAAAGCTAGGGGGAGAAGTAACTGAGGGCTTCAACGGTAAGTTATTCTGCGCACAGCGATCAGTATACGGTAGCTAATGAAAGGCCTGAGAATGGCACATTTTAGACATTAGGAACGATGTAAGAGACTTACTGTAGGTTGGCGTGAAGTGTGTGTGGGACTTTATGATCGAGCAAAAGAATTACCGTACCGGCAGTATAGGATGTTGTTGTAAAGACATAAGTCACTGTTTGAGGCTCGAAAAGGACGTTTAGAGGGTACTAGAGGATTTGGTGAATAAAGAAGAAGAAAGAGAAAGGGCAAGATAGAGCGGGTCTATATAACAAGGAAGAACGTACTATTCAAGGTGTTTGTCGCTATATCAAGAGTTCTCATGATTCTGACAAGTTTGAAAGAGACCGTTGAACATCACATCTTAAATATTGAACGTTCTTCTGACCCTGTACAAAATAGTACAGGCGTACGGTTACAAAAAAGTTACAAAGTAAGCTTGTACACTTGAAAGGTAAGTCGAACAAACATGAACAAGCTTTTCAATAGAGGATTGAGGTACGGCGATGTGATTGTTGGGCTGGTGACTACCGCTGCTGTCTTGGTATAGGTTCAGATAAGGGAAATTCACGTATAGGCACTTGACATGATGTTTAGCATTTTCAAAGTCTGCAATGAGCCGAACAACATTCAGGATCTTAAAGATAAATTCTCCTTGTTTGTGCTACGATAAATATAGAAAATGAAGGGGAGATGTTCACAGGATAAAAAGATATGGGCCTAGTTCGGGTTAAGTTGTGGGGAGGGTGTTTAGGGCCGAAGAACAGACACGATCTGTGCCCTCATTACAATTTTGCTCAGGGGTAGGTGAGAAAAAACACAGCAGCTCCCACAGGCCATACTGTGTGTCTGGATAGTTTTCGATATTTTTTCTCCCCCAGCCATATCTCTAACTCTAAGATCTAGTGGTACGAGGTTCGTTCCATTGGTACCTTCTCGCGTACCATCTATCTCCAAAGTGCAGCTCCGGTCAAGAAACTAGCTATCCGATTGTCACACATGTTTAAGTACAAGGTCAGACCAGTCCTAAAAGTAAATTGGTTTGTTCGCATCTTCGTTGTGCAGTTTCCTGTTAAAACTAATTTCTTACAGAATGGTACAAGAGTCCCAGTGCCCGTACTACAGGAAAAAATACAAGTCCAGTACATGGTATAGAAACCATATAGAAACCGCACATTTTGACTTTGTACAATCTCGGAGAACACTCAAACAGCCCATTTGCAACGAAGAACGTCCAACTCAGATCACGCTACCGGTAGACTCTGATCAACGTTTCGATCCGATTGGTAACGAATTCACAGATAATGAACTGAATATAGACGCAAATGAGCACAACAGTTACGCAAACAGCGGCGATTCGGACGTGGAAAGCAACAATTGTTCTGATACTGAGGGAAGGGCACCATGGGTTGGATTACCCATACTGACGAAACACACCACTGCAGGAAGATCTATACGGGACGTTGTACAGCGAAAAAATTGTGAAGACGAGATGTGGCTACCATTCAGAACCAAGTCTGACTTTGAGCTTGCGCACTGGTTTATTGAAGCGAAGGTACCAAAGGATCACATCAACAGATATTTCAAGATGAACTTGGGGCCCGAAGACAGTAATATTAGATCTAGATATCGGCTCCTTGAGGCTGTTGATGAGTTGGTATCAGGTATGGGGATGAAGAGCTGGAAAGAGGGGTTTGTATCATTTAGCGAAGCTGTACGTAAATCTACCCTCAGAACGTCCAATATTGACCGTATATAGGAAATACCCGACAGGGAAGAACCCGATAAAGCTTCCTCAATACAGAAATTCTTTTTCCGCAATCCTATTAATTGTGCTAGATATCTACTTAGTCAAAGATGTTTGGCACAAGATTTAGTTTACGCCCCAGTCATGGAATGGAAAAGTGAAGAGCCACCACAGCGAGTTTATTCTGAAATGCACACGGCGGATTGGTGGTGGGAAACACAGGTAGGTTCAAATGCGACGTTCCACGGCACATCCAAAATGCGTGTCAGAACCTAAAATTAACAGCCAACAAAGGATACATTGCCTGGGGGAGCAATGCTTGTACCGATCATATGTGCCTCAGATGTTACCTTTTTAACGAATTTTTAGGGAGATAAGAAAGCCCGGCCAATCTATATGACAATTGGGAATATCCTATTGAAAATGCGGAATAAGGCGTCGAAACATGCGACCGTCCTTTTGGCGTTTTTGCCCGTCCCCCCGAAGATGCTGGGAGTAGCAGCACGAGATGCACAGCAAAGGCCGGTCAACAATGAGATTCTTTGTGATTTGATAGAAGCGATATTTTCGCCAATAGTTGTATTGAGAAACGCCGGAATTGAGGTTGAATGTGCCGATGTAAAGGTTAAATTATGTTTTCCACGTCTCGCGGCTTGGATTACAGATCACTTGGAAAACGTCATATTGCACGGTATTTAACAGAAGCACTAAGCTGTCTGTGAGGTACGACCGGAACAATTAGGGTCCCATTTGAGACGCCCCGCGGCAAAACGAGATTATACAAAATACGAAAATCTCTTCAACTGGTACTGCGATAACGACAAGCAAGCAGGGCAAATACTCACAGATCATGGGTTCAAATTGCTGTCAAGCGCCTTTTGAGGTCTTCCGAACGTTCAACAATACGACTTGCCCAAACCCAATATTCTTCACATTATTTACTTCGGAATATTCGAAGCACACCTTATGTAATGGGTAATTGGATTTTTAAAGAAGTTCAAGTGGTTACAAACATTCGATGCGATCTGTAAGAGTTTAGCTGTTTATCCCAGTTATTCTGCGCCGAACAAAGAATACACTCGGATCTCGCAGTGGACCGGAAAAGAGATGATGAATCTGGTTAAAGTATTACTACCGTGTTTTGCAGCTTCTTTATGTCATCCAAGTGCCGTAGAACCTCCCGTATTTACCAAAGCTTTGGCCTGTGTCTGATCGATTGTGGACTTTACCCTAATATCACAATATACAAGCCATACCAATCAGACAATTCAATACCTCGAACAGTTTCTAAAAGCCTTGCACGATCACAAAGATGTTTTTAAGGAGTACCGAAAAGATAAGTCCACCACAAGAAAGGTGCAACAGGTGAGTACAAGGATTAGGGATGAGAATAGCCAAGTACTTAATCAACACCGCCTTTCCGGAGCCAGAGCAGCCGGAAGACGTCGCATTGCGGACGAACAGCGTCGCGATTTAGATGGAATTGTCGCTGATATCTACAATGAGGATGTAGACTTTAGCTTTGTTAAAATACACCTGCTGAGTCACTTTGGGGACCATGTACGGCGCTTTGGGAACATTCAAATGTATTCTATGGAGTCGGGGGAGTCAAATCACAAAACAATGATTAAAGAGGGTTATTGGGGGTCAAATAAAAACGATGCGAGCCATCAAATCCTGAGAATGTATGCCAGGCTTCATAGCTTCAAAATTCTTGAAATGAATGTTGAAGAGAGTTTACCACGTCCTATTAAGGACGAACAACGTGACAAGGAGTACAAGCGGAGGGTAGAATCCATAACTAAGCAACCAATGGGTTTTACAGCAACGATCGGAACTGTACCTCAATTCAGTCAAACATTGAAAAATCTCCTCCACCTTTTACTCGACTATTATCGACTGAAATCATCTGTAAGTCTACAGCTTGATCTGGATACGGTCAAGCAGTTTCCCGGCGAGTTATGTCGACTTTTACGCATTCCGGTTGAGGACTTTCAGGACGCGCGCGAGGTTACATGGCACCATTTTCGCTGTACAGGCACTCAGCTTTGGAGGTCCATGGGTCGGAGTAGAAACGATTGGGTCTGGGTGGATTCAGGTAATAAAAGTATTTATGGAGCTTTGAAAGGCTATTACCCACCGTGCTTGGTATCAATAATGAAGGTTCGAGAGTTAACAACGGGTAAAGCGGATAGACTGGTATTGGTAGATAGACTCTATGTTGAGAATTCGGGGAAGTTAAGCGACATTACAGGACTTGTTACCGTCACTTTGGGGACGGCGAAAGGGCCAAATGGGACAGCGGAAAGGGAAGTTGGCATCAAAAGGATAATGAGCATGGCGCATTTAGTACCTGAGGGTGCTGGAGTAGATAATAAATGCTGGTATGTAAATAATAGGATTGATTTAGAAACATTTAAAGGAATATTTTAAACAAAGTAAGATAAATACATTCGAAAGAAGACAGAGCGGCGCAAAGGAGAAGTCAAATGATATTTTCTAAGCAAGCAGGGATGAGAATAAAATAGTAAAGTTTAAAGGATTCATTGCGTCTCAAAGAAGACAATAAGGACCGAATTGAGTACAGACTTCAGTGTGTGGCGCGAAAGAATAAATTACAAACGCGTACCCTGGAAACAAGGAAGGATTATATGGGAACGACACAGGTGGGAAGAGAGCATATTATGGTGTGAGGAACGTCCCCAGGGGGACGGCGTCCATAACGGAGTTATCAGGGGGAAGGAAAAGTGCCGAGTTATGATAGGAGGCCGAGACACGCAGAGGTTTTTGTTCAAATGTGTATGGGCACGATCTTATATCTATCGTAATATACTAACGCAATACTAAGCGAGGATTGCGAGCATGCCTTGATGGGGAGAGGTAGATTTATGAAGGTAGATTGGTAGGTAGTCTGTTCCTTATTCTTCTAAGCGGGAAAAGTGGGCGGTAGCCCCTATATATACAAGAGTGCGCCCTCCCGTTATCTGAAAGAATATAAAAGGGAAAAATATAAGTACGAACATGTTTTACCATAACGTCAGTAGGAAAAACATTAGTGCGAACGTATTTGACCCTGAAAACCTGCCAAGAAAATCCCAAAAGTTTATATAAATCTAAAGTGGTGTGAGGGGTTTCGTTGTGGATGATAAGACATAAAGGACGGAACAATAACAGTTAAAATATGTGATAAGCAAGCGAAATAACCCGAATACCAGATAAAGAAATATACATAAGAATCCTTATCGTAATAATCAAATATAACAGAAATAAACTCATAGTATGTCCTAGGTGTAGTAATGTATGCGGTGTAATAGGTATTGTCGAAACACTAACCAAGGAAGAGAATATACGATATGTTCAAGGAAATATTCATATGAAAACGAATATGAAATTTCAACACTTCCCCTCAGTATCTACAGCCCAGAAGTCCCATCAACCGTGTATGTGCCGGTTTCACTAAGATTTTGGTGCAGATATCGGCAAGGTTTTCTGACGACTCAACTTTTAGTAAGGTGAACGAACCGCGGTCGAGTTCCTTTCGTATTTTGTGCAAGTGAACATCGATGTGTTTAGTACGTTTATTGAGTTGATGGTTTGTCGCAAGAAAATTAGCGGAGGTATTTTCTGCTTGCAAAGCGATCGGTAAACTTAGTCGAATATCGTAGAGGCCATTTTAGAACCATTGGATTTGTCGCGTAGCCAGTGACATAGCAACGTATTCCGCTTCAGTAGTATATGTAGCGACAGATGCCTGTTTCTTGGATTGCTAAGAGATACATGAACCATTTAATATAACAATGTATCCTGAAAAGGAGCGGCGGGTATCAAGGCAAGCGGCAAAGTCTGCATCAGCATAGACATCGATAGTGGGAGTTGCGTTGGTTGGGTACGGGTAGAACAATCCTATATTTTCAGTTCCAGCAAGGTACCGAAGGACGTGTTTAGCGGCCTTTAAGTGTGCTTCAAATGGGCAAGAAGAAAATTGAGAAAGAAATGAAATCGTATACGAGAGGTCGGGTCTTGTGCCAGTGGTGAGGTACATAAGTGATCCTATAACCGTTTGATAAATGGAGGGGTCTGGTATCCATATGTCTTCGGTCCCTTTTGTAAGTTGAATGCCTTTTGGTAAAGGGGTAGAAACGGAACGTGAGTTTTCCATGCCATATCGTTGGAGGATTGACTTGATGTATTTTTGCTGGATAAGATGTGTGCCGTTTGGTGTATACATTATGTGCAAGCCGAGTAGGAAGTTAGCTTCCCCTAGGTCAGTGATCTCGAATGCCTTTTTCAGGTCTTTTATCAGAGATGTGGCGTGGGGGGAGTCGGCTGCGTGTATGGCAATGTCGTCGACGTTAACCGATACGTAGATGCCGTGTTTAGCAAGGACGAACATGCATGGGTCGTGGGCTGATGTCGTAAATCCTTTGGAGGTTTAGAATTTTGCGAAGAGAGCATACCATTCATTCGCAGATTGCATAAGTCCATAAAGACATCGGTCAAGTTTGCATACTTTTTCTCCGTCACGGTACCCAGGTAACGGTCAAAGGTAAACTTCTTCTTTGAGCTCGCCGTAGAGGAAAGCAGATTTGACATTGAACTGTTGCAGTCGCCATTTGTTTTTAGCGCATATCGCGAGGAGGAAGCGGAGAGATTCATAAAAGATGACAGGGGCGAATGTTTCTTCGAAGTCAAAGCCGGGAATTTGTGAAAACCCTTTGGCAATGGCTCTTGCGCGAAACCTTTCGAAAGTCCCATCTGCATTATGTTTAGTCTTGTAAACCCACTTACTATCGATTATCTTTCTTCCCATCGGTCTCTCAACAACATCGAATGTTCCATTCGTTTTTAGTGCATTAATCTCGTCATCCATCGCCATGGTCCACTGTTCCTTAAGCGTACTGTTAATCGCTTGGTGATATGTGTCGGGATCCTCATCCAGTAGTTCAGTAGCATTTCTGCCAAAGCGTACCGGTGAGCGTGAGATTCGTCCTGACCTTGTCCGTATTTCCGGTTGCTCGTCTGGTTGGGCCTCATGTTCTTGACGTTGTTGTTCCAAGTGAGCAGGTTCTGGAGTAGGTGACGGTGTGTTAGGTCGGTCGTAGTTCTGTGGGTGTGGAGGTAATGGAGGAGGATGGATTTCAATCGCTGTTGTGCGGTTTGTGGGTGTCGTGCTCGGGTCCAATTCCAAAGTCATACTGTACGATTCCAGGTCTATTGGAAAGGAGGGAGGATGGACGGTCGCAAATTAAGATTCCGGAGCAGGTGTTGTACTTGGCACTTCCTCTTGTTCAATCATTTTAGTGGTCCAGTGTACCTGTCGTGTTTCAGATATCTTATGTTGCGATAGGATGTATATCCTGTATATCCTGTCAGGGGATGTGTATACAACAAGATAGCCTTCGATCGCCCTTGGCTGTAGCTTCGTTCCTGGTTTTCTGGTCTCCTCTGGTATGTGGACGAAGCATTTAGTCCCGTATGGGCGCAGGTGGTTGATCAACGGCTTTTGGTTGTAGAGAGCTACATATGGCGTTGAACCTCCTATGGATCGGTTGGGAAGACGGTTTCTGAGGTATACGTCGGTTGCGTTTGCTTCTGCCCAAAGTCGTAGAGTTAAATCTTTTAAGATCGACCTAGTGGCGGTTATTATGGTCCTGTTGTAATGTTCAGCAACGCCATTTGATTCATGTCAGTAGGGTGGAGTTTTGTCATGAAGTATTCCATGCGCCTGAAACAGGTTTTGCATTTCATAGTTCACGTATTCACCACCGTTATCAGTTCTGAATCGTTTGATTATGGCGTTTTCTTGGGTTTGTCGCTCCTGGATGAACTGTTTGAAGATTTTTACCGTATCAGATTTTACTTGGATGGGGTAAATCCAGGTGTATCGTGTGCAGTCATCAATGAAGGTGATATAGTACCAAGAATTACCAAAGAATGGTGTCGAGAATTTTCCGCTTAAGTCGAGTGAATTAACTCGAAGGGGCTTTGGCAACGGTGCAGTGTTGGTTCTGGTTTTCGTTTGTACCACTTTGAGGTAATGCAAGTTTCGCATTGCCAACCTGTAGGAACCTTATGGATATGCGGTGTGTCGGAGTATTTGTCGCAGCGAAGGTAGGCTGCTGAGGGATGACCCAAGCCTTCATACCACTCCTGATAGGTCATTTTGTATGCCTGTTCCTTTCTTTCCTGCACAACATAATCTCGTCCGTCAAGCTTGCCCCATGTAACCTCATTGTTCTCTCCCATGAAATACATGTCCTTCCGTGAACTGCGTAAAGAAAACCCTTTTCCTAAAGAAACAATAGTGCGCCCCAATAACAAATTGCATTGACCCAACTTAGGAACCCAAACAACACGTTGAAGAAAAACAGGAGATACATGGCCATCAGACGTTTTGGCAATGAGCTTAACTGTTCCACAGCCGCATGACTCTATTACAGAGTTATCGCCTAACTTGACGTTTCCTTTTTCTGGTTCAAAGTTTATTAGAAGGTCTAGGTTGCTTGTCATATGTGAGCTTGGGCCTGTATCGATTACCCAATTGTGTGGGTGAGGGGTCTTTCGCGTAGTGGTAAGGGTTGAGGATGTACTGACCAGTTTGGATGTCTCTTCCTTGCCTATCTTGGCGGTGTCAATCGCCGTCCTTTCCTTCTTCTTTTGGTTATCGGTCTTGAGTTTCTGACACTCTTTCCAAGTATGCCCTTCATTGCGTGCAGAGGGGTAATGCTTTTTGCAGTATGGGCATTCCTTGCCTGTGACCGATGTGCTGTTTCCCTTTCGTTGGGGTTGTTCCTTCCCTTTTCCCTTGACAGTGGCGGTTTTATACGCCTTGTCTTCTTCAGAACTAACCGAAGTTTTAAGGTCCAACAACCTGTTATAGACATGGTTGTAGGTAAGGTCCTCCTTGGTTTGGAGGTTGTCGACGATGTTGTTCATCGACCTGGGAAGGGACTGGAGAAGGACAGCAGGTTTTGTTTCCAATGACTCGAATACCGTCTTAAATGCAAAAGGTAGGGCGTCATGGTCATTTTCGGTAGCAGAGGTGCAACGGTGTTGCAGGCGATTCCAGAAGGTGTCGAACTTGCCGTTGTGATCAGCGATGGGTTCAGACGACTCGTATTTGGTATTGAGAACAGCGTTGAGTTGGTCGAAGTAGGAGAAGGTGTTTTCTTTGTCAAATTTATCCTGGAACGCCGTCCAGATTGTGTGTGCCGTTTTGTGGGTTGCCAGGAGGATGAGCCATTTTGGATCAATGGTCTGGAGGAAGTAGGCCGATGCCCACTGGTAGCGATCGCGAAATTCATCTATAGGGTCAACATTCATGAGTTCCCTGTCTTCATCCCGTATTTCATCAGGAATGGTTTCCGTTCCTTGCACAATGTCCCAGCAGTTGAACAGTCGGAGGATGTACTCGGAGATGTCACGCTATGTGCAGTAGTTCTCTGACCCAGTCAGCTCTGGGATGGAGATGAGTTTGTAACTAGGTGCGAAGCCGCGTTTAGAGTTAATAGCGTATGTCCAGGCCCTTTGGTCAATGGGCAGAGAGTTTGCTAGGGGATTGTCTGAAGAAGGTTCAGGGACGGTGGTTGAGGCTGAGGCCATGGTGGATTTTGGTTCTTCGAATTGTTCTCTGTGGCCACACACCCCCTTCGAGTCCACATAACTTTTATCAAGCCTGAAAGTAACACGTTCACCTATCAAGGATTTTTGTAGGAGTGTCCACCCTCAGATTTGTAAACTTCCAGGTAGTTGATAAAGTGTGTGGGGGAGTGGTGGGTAACGATTGCGCGTACAAAGAGAGGAAAAAGAAGGAGACGGAGGCGAACGGTGAAAAGAGCGCAGTTAAGTAGTGGTTAACGCCGAGAGTGTTTCGCCGAGACTTGTGTAATGCCGAGACCGAGAATGTCAGGTTTCGTCAAGAAGGAGTGTTGCGTCTGGTCGATGTTTCGTGCAGAGAAATATACTTTGACGAGAAAAATATTTCCAGGTATTATTCTAGTGGGAAACGTGGATCGATGGCAGGACAGGTTTTGCTTCGTTGACTGTGAGGTTTCGTGGTCTGTTGGAGGGTGTAAATGTATATCTAAAAGATATAGGAGGCCCGGGCTCATAACCTGTTCAAATGTGTATGGGCATGATCTTATATCTATTGGAATATACTAACGCAATACTAAGCAAGTATTGCGAGCACTCCTTGATGAGGAGAGGTAGATTTATGAAGGTAGATTGGTAGGTAGTCTGTTCCTTATTCTTCTAAGTGAGAAAAGTGGGCGGTAGCCCCTATATATACAAGAGTGCGCCCTCCGGTTATCTAAAAGAATATAAAAGGGAAAAATATAGGTACGAACATATTTTACCATAACGTCAGTAGGAAAAATATAAGTGCGAACGTATTTGAACCTGAAAACCTGCCAAGAAAATCCCAAAAGTTTATATAAATCTAAAGTGGTATGAGGGGTTTCATTGTGGATGATATGTGTCACGATTGGTGACTAAGCAAGACAGAATTTCACATGACTCATTGTTATGAGTCACAAGGTTGTCATATTTCGCACTATGAATCATTAGAAGTCATGGGGTTTCACATGATGCACACTTGTGCAATCATTGTTATGTTGTGATTGGTTGATCGTGCGCATGACTCACCTTTGTGAGTCATATGATGTAATGATTTTCGGACATGACTCACACTATGAGTGATGGGTTTCGCGCATGTGACCCCTTTAGGGCACATGACTTATTATATGAGTTATGATTGGTTGGCGCGCGGCGCAGTTGACTCAGAGGAGTCTGCTGATGGATTTCATACTATGACCCACTATGAGTCATAGAGGTCGTGTGACTTACAGGTATGAGTCATCAGGGTTAGGGTTGAGGGAAGAGTGCCTATATAAGGACCTTTAGGCAACCTGTAGTTAGGACTCTACACGCAACCATCTAAGTTCTTTCCTATACAATTACTTTATCTCTTTACCGTTCCATTCTCCTATTGGCGTTGTGGGATAGGAACCATAGGGTTCAGCTATCAAGACAACGTAGGCATAGGCCTAAGAGCAATAGTGGAAATCCACCTAGTACTACTCGTTGCAATAGTACTCCGACCCAGGTGGCTGAGATTAGCTCCACGCCCCATACCGGACTATTACCGCGACCCGGTCATATTCATCCCACACAAAGAGAAGTAGTTACCGGTTGCAAAACCAGCTTACAGCATAGGATCGTAACATTTGGTTGCGTCACCTAAGCAACACCCAACCTCAAAACGGCAGACTCTACAGACAACGACATCGACCTTACTCAGGGCGAAATCGATACCTCAACACTTGGCCCGGTACTTGAAGAAGCAATTAGCACAAACCTATCCAGAAGCCAGTCACAAAGAATCACAAGTCTGGTGACCTCTGAGCCGGTCTCAACAACAGGATCTCTGGAACCACAAACCCCAAGACCAGAAAGGATGTCAGCACCGGGACCAGCAACTGCTGGTGGAGGAGCAGGAATTAAACTAGCAGGATTTACAACTCCACAGTTTCAAGAGATCCTGACTCTGATAAACAACCAGCGAGAAACAACCAACAAGCGGATCAAAGTCGAGAAACCTCCTACCTTCTCTGGAACAAGGACCAAACTACGAACCCTCTTAGTGTAATGCCAACTATACTTTGAAGCAACACAAGAAACACGATAAACAGAACGCATCACCTACGTCAAGAGCTTGTTAAGGAATGCAGCAGCAAGCTGGATAACCCCATTTGCAGAATGGCGCAAGCCGGAGACCTGGACTACATATGCAGATTTCACTACAGCCCTCAAAGACCAGTTTACGGATGTGGATGCGGAAAATGCAGCTAGGACAAAACTCGACCGCCTGAGGCAAGGCAAGGAACCAGTCATGGAATACTGGAATGACTTTCACCTCACAGCTACAGAGGCGAATGAGGATGATGGTACACTAAGACGTCAATTCCTTAGAGGAATTAAACGAACGCTCCAGGACCCATGGGCACAGGACCACATGGTGGCGGCAAATGTCGATGCCCTTGCAGCCTGGGTAATCAAAAAAGAAAACCGGATCAATATGATCAAGCACCTTCAAGGAAACAACAGTATCTTTGTCCAACAACAGGAAACACCCAGGAACAATAACGGAACCTGCAAGTCGGGCAACACTATGGAAACCCGAGGCGACCCAATGGACCTGGATGCTACCAGAAGGCGTCCACGACTAAACCTCTCACGAGCAGAGTTCACAAGAAGAAGGGACAACAACCAATGCCTAGGATGCGCCAGACCTGGGCACAGACTCAGTAATTGCCGAAATGCAAGAGATGAGAAGGACTATACTAGGCAGTACAACAGCAAGACCAACAATAATCGCTGGAAACCACGAACCAACCTACAGGAAATGGAGATCAGAGAAACACCTGAAGAGTCGGGAAACGAAGAAAGTCCCCTGTAAGAGATGGGCTGCGGGACAACAATACCAAATCCATCAGAAACAGTAACATCTACATGGCACTTACAAACACAGAAACATTGGAACAAGAAAAGGACCATGCCATGGTCAAAATGCGTTTACATGGCAAGGACAAGACAGTCATCATCAACGGCATGATTGACTCGGGCGCTACAGAAAACTTTATTGACAAGGAATTCAGCAACAAACATGGCATGCGGACAAAGAAAACGAAAGAAGTACGGGAAATCTACCTTGCGGACGGGGAGCCGAGCGCTATGGGACCAATTACCCATATAGCGGAAGTACCAATGGACATCGGCAGCCATAGGGAAGTGGCAACCTTCCAAATCGCAGATCTACCCAACCA
>QFET01010259.1:0-12333 GCA_003316355.1 Tuber calosporum | reverse complement strand
CAAGTCGTTTTACGAGCTTCATCGTTTGGTCCAATTGTCTTTACAGGTGTATTTACCTGCAGAAGACTTGAACCAATGGAGGGCCACTGCACTGCAGGCGGTTTCGCGTTGCTTCCCTCGAGGTGACGACGAGCGGCGGTCTATTGGTCCGGCATATATTTCACATGCACTTGCGGTGACTAAGGACTCAATGGATCCCATTACCGAAGAGCTTTGTTTTCGAATGGGACTGTACTTCCTAGACATGGGATCCTACAATAGTGCAGAAAGACAATTTCATCGATGTATTGTAGATCGAGAGGAGGGTAAAGAGTGTGACTGGGATGAGGAAGGTCTTGTAAGATTGAGGTTTCTGGGTTGGGCAAAGTCGCGTCAAGGAAGGTACGATGAATCAGAGGAGATCAACCGGCGTGCGATGGAAGGGTGCGAGAAGGTTCTTGGGCCGGACCACCCTACCACCCTAGCAAGTGTCAACGGTCTTGCTATGGTGCTAGGTCTGCAAGGAAGGTACAATGAATCAGAGGCGATGTACCGGCGTGCCCTGGAGGGCTTCGAGATAGTTCTTGGACCAAACCACCCCGACACCCTAACAATTGCCAACAATCTGGCTCTGGCCCTGTCTCAGCAAGGAAGGTGCAATGAATCGGAGACGATGTATCGGCGTGCACTGGAGGGGCGTGAGAAAGTCCTTGGACCAGACCACCCCGACACCCTAGCAAGTGCCAACAACCAGGCTACGGTCTTGTATCTGCAAGGAAGGTACAATGAATCGGCGACAATGTATCGTCGTGCACTGGAGGTCTTGGAGAAGGTTCTTGGGCCGGACCACCCCGCCACCCTATCAAGTGTCAGCGGTCTCGCTACTGTGCTAGGTCAGCAAGGAAGGTACAATGAATCGGAGACGATGTATCGGCGTGCACTGGAGGGGCGTGAGAAGGTTCTTGGGCCAGACCACCCCGACACCCTAGCAAGTGCCAACAACCAGGCTACGGCCCTGTGCCAGCAAGGAAGGTATACTGAATCGGCCACAATGTATCGTCGTGCACTGGAGGGGTTTGAAAAGGTTCTTGGACCTGACCACCCCAACACTCAAATAACCGCAACCGGACTAGCAGCAGTTCTGGGAAAGCAAGAGACATCTGATGGGCTGGAGCCGGCGAGTGGGCCTACACCATCGAGCCTGTCCATTGACCGGACGGGACCACGATCCACACGCCGCCGAGTTCGGCAATTTCTAAAGACAGTGGTGTTCAGGAAGGATGTCGGCCGTAAAAACTGATACTGTATATCAGGTGGTTGTTATATTGGCAGGAAAACAGGTCACAGACGCGGGCAGTTAGTTTCTAAGGTTCCGGAAGACTATGGGACTTCGCAGGGAACAACGGAGGACCGTACAGGGCTGGCAAGAATGACGAATTTGAGATAATGAGTGGCGAGCTGTTGTAATATTATAGTTCGCTAGGGCGGAGGAATACTTGTATTTAAAAGTGTTGGGTTTTTTCATATTGTTTTACATTTCCTCACCAATAGTTTCTTTCTCAGCTCGGTGATGTATTAGCATATAATGAATGAATAGTAATGTCGTGTGCCTTCTCACATGGCTAGCAAGGTTCTGATGGATCCCCTCGGAACACCCCGCCACCTCTAGAAATCACTCCCTTGTTATTAATTCAATCCAGTATATCCTGGGGGACAGTTCGAGCACCAATGAACCTCGACTACCGCTACCCTCCTATAAATGATAGTCCTGGCAGCTTCCCCTCCCAGCCTGGTGGGGCCCCACCTCCCGCGACATTACAAGCAGCGTTTCCATGGCCATGGCCCCTTCCCACTTCGGCTGAATGCCCCACCCTCGGGTGCACGAGTGATGTCTCATGAAGTTCTACCGATTTGTTCCGACGGGAATAATTTTCACTGGCGACAGTGCGGGAGCGAAATATCTGTTTTGCCCAGACAGTGCGGGAACAGCGATAGAAATCCTTCATTTATCTTATTAGTTATAAAACAAGCACATCTACCTGTTTTTTTTTAAATGATGTACTCGTGCCAAGGTTGTGGCTTCTGAGGCACAACATCAGATGTTCGCAGGCTCACAATCTTGGTTACTCATACTGAGTGCGGGACAGCACAACATGAGTGGACAGCTCAACATCACTTCGTTAGTTGCTATAGCAACACAGTAATAACTTATTATATAATTGTAGATTATAAGATTACCTAGAACATTGTAACTTAACCTGATATCAAGCCTTATCATATATAAAACTCTAATTATCATATATTGTTTACAATAATTATATCCTTACTTGTGTAATCCCTAATATATAACAATTTAACTATGTTTACAAACTATTTCTCCAATTAGACTAATCTAGACTTGGGTAAATTACTCCACTGTAATCAGCTTTAAGTTATGGGTGTCACTATGTTACTATAGCAACTAACAAAGTGATGTTGAGCTGTCCGGCACTCAGTATGAGTGCCCAAGGCTTTGAGCCTGCGAACATCCTGGTGTTGTGGCTCAGAAGCCACAACCTTGGCACGAGTATCATATATCATATATCTAACATGGTAATCTTATGGCCTATATCGAATATGCTCTAACTTGTTGGTAGAGTTCTGCCACTTACAACCTCATTTTGGGCGGTTGTCACCATATTTTGGCAACACCATGTCTCTGAGGGTCGAATTGATTTAACTGTATCCGTCGCAGCTAGCACATTGGATTCTAATTGCATCGATGGTTTGGTTCCGAGTATACTTGAAGGGATAGTAGCTCTCATTGAGGCTGGTGGGAAGCGTACCAGTTATCAATTTGTATTAGTTTTTTCTCTTCTTTTTAGCGTGATGTTGCCACCCCTGCCTGAATGTTCTGACCTATTTATGCAGTGTTGTATAGAGGTGCCACCCGGAGACCATACTGTCCACCGTGTCTACGGTCTCACAATTCTGAGCCCCGTCGGTATATCACGGAGACCGTCAAAAATCTTACAGTAGTACCCCCCGCCGCAAGGTATTGGGATGGGTGTGGCTTCAGTGACCTTTCTTGGCGCTTGAAAACTCCCTGGGCGCATGCAGTTGACTTCTTCTCCCACCGCCGATTGTCAGAATTCTGGCTGGTAAACAGCGACTCATGGGAGCGTGGCAGGGTTGGCGGATAATTTGGAGAAAAGAGAATAATTTTTGTTTTTTCCTATTGGAGTGGTTTCCTGATATATTGAGGAAGGATTGGATAGAAGCGAGCTTGTCAGGATGTTACATACCTGGTTGATAGAACAGTATTAACTAGTGTGAGATCACATATGGCAGCTCTAGCACTAGGGGTTTTCAAAGTTTAAAATGTCCGGATTTTCTAGGGTACTAAAAAGTATACTCATGTAAGGTAACCTTGGCATGAACAAAAGGGGTTAAGACACCTTATAATTACCAGATACAATTGCGTGAGGTAGAGACCCAGGTCCGAAGGTCGGTAATGAGTAATATAAAGAGCTTTTAGTATTTGTAAAGTCATGATCGCTATCTAAAATGTCAGCATATCCAAAAAACACAAACCACATCACAAATGCCCCGAATATCAGAACAGGCTCAACTCACTCGTCAACTCCCAGATATCTAGTTGTCCCAGGTATTGATCAATGTGCTTTTCGATAGTAATGATGAGGTGGAAATACTGAAGAAGATTTTTTTCCCCTCGCACTTCACGATATCGAGCTCAAACTTACCGATCGCTTCTTCCTCCTAAATCTTCCGACAATCCATTAGTCCTAGGATTGGTTAGATTGTTAGGTTCAAATTCGAATCTGACAATTGAACTGGAAACTGGAAGGGAGGAAATGGTGGAAGATGTTGAGTTCTTGGCGATTATCATACCTGAAATGCGGTATCTGGTGCCACGGGATCTAATCCCAAGAAGTCGGTACTTGTTCACACATCGCGCCATCTTAGCCGCAATAATCAGCCTGTCCCTATCGCTTAATTCCGTATGGCAGGAGCAGCGGATTCACTGGCCGCAAAAATTGTAGAAAATCACCGGCGATCACTCCGTGCTGTGGCATATTTCCCCTCTACTTTTCCTAGTTTGTCACTCATTAGCTTTTAGTCTCCTTTGTCCTTCATTATCAATCAAATAGGAGGAACCGGTATACCTAGATGGTATACTATATGTGAAGACTCGAATACATGGCCGACAGAAGTCGGCGGACAAGCTGGGGAGAGGGCGCAAAGGGAACCGGAACTCCTTTGTAGCAGGGGTATCACCGGAAGGATTTCTGCAAATGGAGATGTTGGTGGAGGTTCTTTGTATTGCCTATATAAACCCGCTGTTCCGCCATATATAGAAAGTCAAGCAAATGGGAGATGAACCCCGACAATGCACCGCTGTTTCCTTCCTGACTTCATTATTTTCTTGTTCTCCCCCCCATTCCCGTGCCCACTCGCCAGTCTCTCCTCTATTGGCTCCTCATAATAACAAAATCTCCTTAAATTGGTAAGGAGATCTTCCGACTGGGAGGGCCACAACCGTGTCGCGCTCTATGTATTGGGTGGTTCTGGGTACGTGTTACTTGTTTTACATATGTAGGATGCACTAACGCTGCTTAGCAAAAACTCAGATTGCTCTCGAATGCGTTTATCAACTTGTCAGCGAGACCGATCGCGAGATTTTCTGGGCGCACGCGAGTGGGATATTTAAATTGAGTGAGGGTTTGAGGGCTGTTGCGCAGAACGTTGGGTGGGTTTAGCCAGCGCTGGAACAGAAGACGAAGATTTCCTACTGGGGGTGAAAATGTGGGTTGAAGGTCGGGAGAGCGGTGACTGGATTCAGGTCATTGGCAAGGCCGATAACGAAGTCGGTTTGATTGCCGGTAATAGTCCAATCGCTAAGTTTATATCACAAGGCACCAAAGGGACTCTCAAATCCACAAGCAGATCTCGGCAGGTTGCATCAAGGCAGGCCTGTAAGGTGAAAGAAGATGCAGAAATGGGGGAGGAAGAATCTGTGGAGTTTTCAAAACGTTTTGGCAGCTGGGATAATTTAGAAGATGAAGAAAAAAAAGGCTACCGCAATGATCCTAGCTTCCGTGGATCATCTGCCGCTCGCTATCGGAGGTTCGGCAGCCTTCGCGATCTAGACCGGAACACCACCATCTGATTATTGAGCCATTTCCCAAGAAAAAGAGGATTGAATGGGGGAGCTGCTTTCACAACAATTTAGCGATATCCAACGAGAGGCCGATATGAGCGAATGTATCCTGGGCACTTACTTTGTCACATTTGGCTGAATCAGTCAACAAATGCCCGGAGCAGCCCACCTTCTGTGGCTAATGACATTCTCCGGTCGTCAAAATATACCTGAGGAGCTCCTGAGCCAATGCAGATTGGAAGGGATCACTGATCCGGTTGGGTTTTGTCGGGCCATTGGGGAACTGCTGGGGTTCTCGTTGGTTGCAATTGCCAGACGTGGGAAGAGGACCTTTTATGGACTTCATCGCTCGGTGCAATTGTCTTCACGGGTGTGTTTGCCCACAGAACGCTCGAATAAATGGAGGGCTGCTGCGTTGCAAGTGGTTCCACGTTATTTCCCTCACGATGAAAACGGGCTGCGGTCTATTGGCTCCGCATGTATTTCACATGCACTTGCAATAACTAAAAACTCAACCGATCCCATGGCCGAAGAACTTTGTTTTCGTGTGGGATTGTATTTCCTGGATACGGGATCTTACATTAGCTTAATGTTGAAACGCAATTTCGTCAATTTATTGTCCTTCGGGAAGAGGGCAAAGTGACAGACGGGGATGTGGAAGGTCTTGTACGATTGAGGTTTCTGGGCGTGACGAAGCTACGTCAAGGAAAGAATCAGAGGAGGTGAATCGGCGTGCGGTGGGAGGGGTTGAGAAGGTTCTTGTGCCGAACCACCCCGAAACCCTCGCAAGTGTCAACAGCCTAGCTATGGTGCTATATACATGAGCAAGGGAGGTATGATACAATGAATCAGCCAAAATGTATCGACATGCAGTGGAGGGGCGCGAGATTGTTTTTGGATCAGACCTCCCCAATACCCTATCATATATTATTACACCCTTCTCTCGAGGGCGGGAGTCGGTGACATGGAAAGGACCTCATCCACTGTCAGCCTAAGCGATTCTATGTAACGTCTTCGACCGTCAGGGCAGATTGATGGGTTCGGATATCCGATTTTCGGTAACTCGGGCTGGTGGGCTACTTGTATGAACAGCTTGACTGACGGTGTGTGTTATTGTGGCTTGCCAGGGTCTCTACGAGTACGAGTGCTCGAGTACTGGTACCGTACGTGCTTGTATAATACTCAAGGACCGGATTGGAGCCATGAGGCTCTACGGCGATCGTTGTCTCACGTGTTCCGTATTGCCCAATGCCCATCATCTGCTCAAATGCCTTCATTCACTTTGGTCTACTTCCAAATCCCAACTGAAGCCTTGCCAATTGTTTTGCCCAAACTTGTGCCAAGCTTATTGTGGTAGGGGATACCAGTACGAGTAGGACGAGTACTGTTTCCCCCGCTTTTTCATTCTTCTTTCCCCTGTCTGGCAGCACTAGCCCCTCTTCCCCTATTTCCGAATTCTCAGATTGATCCTGAATCCCAACACATACACTCTACACTCAAACTTTAACCTTCAAAGAACTTGAGCGCTGCCGAATAGAGTTCTACTCCATAACCGACTCGAAGGCTGAGAACTATTCATCTCTCTGTCCAAGGTTGGGCTCTCGGCTGGTCGTATCAGGTCTTCGGCGCTTATTTCGCGGCGTGAAAAAGGATATCAGTCCAAACCATCTAGCGAGAGCTTGTTACTGTTGCCCGACCCCCGAAAACCGGCTCATATCGTGCACAATCCTTGTGCTAAACCCGATGGACCAGTAGGCCACTCATTCCTTGCACGGCCCTGATTAGATAAATTAGAATCACTTGTCTAACAACCTTTTCAGGTCTCTCCAAGCCCAAACCGATATCCACGGAAGCTTTAGTGGGAATAACTCTAGCAACAATGTCCTTCGGAGTAACAATACTACAAGTACCGTAAACATATATATGGGACCCAGTATAACCGGTTCTGGGGTTGGCAATCAACGTGGTGGGTTTGCAGCACGAGATGCAGGTATTACCATGTTTCCAGCGAGATTTCCGGCGAGGGGCTAACGTGCCTTCCCAACCAAAAAAAGCAGCCAGGCCTTATCGCTTAATTCCATATGGCAGGAACCGTGGGTTCACTGGCCGCAAAAAACTCCTCGAATCAGTAAAGAAGTTTTCCGGGGGTAAGGGTCACAACCGCGTTGCGCTCTATGGGTTGGGCGGTTCTGGGTATGTATTCATTATCTCGCAGATGAAGGATATGCTAACATGGCTTAGCAAAACTCAGATTGCTCTCGAATGCGTTTATCAACTTGCCAGCGAGAGCGATCGTGATATCTTCTGGGTGCAAGGGAGTGGGATATTAAAATTCACTGAGGGCTTGAGGGCTGTTGCGCAGCATGTTCGGATACATTTAGCCAGCACCGGGACAGACGACGAAGATTTCCTACTTGGTGTAAGAAAGTGGTTTGAAGGTCCAGAGAGCAGTGATTGGATTCTGGTTATTGACAATGCCGATAACGAACTCGATTTTATTGCCGACAATAGTCCAATCGCTAAGTTAATACCACAAGGCAGCAAAGGGACTCTAATATTCACAACCAGATCCCGCCAGGTTGCATCACGCCAAGGCTGCGAAATGATAGAAGTTGGGAAAATGGGGGAGGAAGAAGCCGAGGAGTTGTTTTCGAGGCGTTTTGGCCCCAGGGATACTTTAGAAGATGAAGAAAAGAAGGCTGCCGCAATGATCTTATCCTCGGTGGGTCACCTGCCGCTGGCTGTCGTAGGTTCGGTGGCCTTCATGGTCGAGACCGGAACACCACCATCTGATTACTGGGCTATTTTCCAGGAGAATGAGGACCGAATGTGGAAGCTACTTTCACAACAGTTTAGCGATATCCAACGAGAGGCCGATATGACTGAAAGCATCCTGGGCACGTACTTTGTCACCTTTGACCGAATTAGGCAACAAATGCCCCTCGCGGCCCATCTTCTGTGGCTGATGGCATTCTTCGATCGTCAAAATATACCCGAACAGCTACTCAGCAGATGTGGGTTGGAAGGGGTGAATGATTCGGTTGAGTTTCGCCGGGCTATTGGAAAACTATTGGGGTTCTCGTTGGTTACAATTTCCAAACGTGACAACAAGTCGTTTTACGAACTTCATCGTTTGGTCCAATTGTCTTTACAGGTGTATTTACCTGCAGAAGACTTGAACCAATGGAGGGCCACTGCACTGCAGGCGGTTTCACGTTGTTTCCCTCGAGGTGAGAACGAGCGGCGGTCTATTGGTCCGGCATATATTTCACATGCACTTGCGGTAACTAAGGACTCAACGGATCCCATCGCCGAAGAGCTTTGTTTTCGAATGGGGCTGTACTTCCTAGATATGGGATCCTACAATAATGCAGAAAGGCAATTTCGTCGGTGTATTGTACTTCGAGATGAGGGCAAAGAGTGTGACTGGGATGCGGAAGGTCTTGTAAGATTGAGGTTTCTGGGTGTGGCGAAGTCATATCAAGGAAAGTACGGTGAATCAGAGGAGATCAACCGGCGTGCGATTGAAGGGTGCGAGAAGGTTCTTGGGCCGGACCACCCCAACACCCTAACCTGCGTCAACGGTCTCGCTGTTGTGCTAGGTCAGCAGGGAAGCTACAATGAATCGGAGACGATGTATCGTCGTGCGCTGGAGGGCTTGGAGAAGGTTCTTGGGCCGGATCACCCCAACACCCTAACCTGCGTGAACGGTCTCGCTATTGTGCTACGTCAGCGGGGAAGCTACAATGGATCGGAGACGATGTATCGTCGTGCACTGGAGGGCTTGGAGAAGGTTCTTGGGCCGGATCACCCCAACACCCTAACCTGCGTCAACGGTCTCGCTATTGTGGTACGTCAGCAAGGAAGATACAATGAATCGGAGACGATGTATCGTCGTGCACTGGAGGGCTTGGAGAAGGTTCTTGGTCCGGGCCACCCCGCCACCCTATCAAGTGTCGACGGTCTCGCTATTGCGCTAGGTGAGCAAGGAAGGTACAATGAATCGGAGACGATGTATCGTCGTGCACTGGAGGGTTTGGAGAAGGTTCTTGGGCCGGACCACCCCAACACCCTAACCTGCGTCAACGGTCTCGCTATTGTGCTACGTCAGCGGGGAAGCTACAATGAATCGGAGACGATGTATCGTCGTGCACTGGAGGGCTTGGAGAAGGTTCTTGGGCCGGACCACCCCAACGCCCTAACCTGCGTGAACGGTCTCGCTATTGTGATACGTCAGCAGGGAAGCTACAATGAATCGGAGACGATGTATCGTCGTGCACTGGAGGGCTTGGAGAAGGTTCTTGGGCCGGATCACCCCAACACCCTAACCTGCGTCAACGGTCTCGCTATTGTGCTACGTCAGCGGGGAAGCTACAATGAATCGGAGACGATGTATCGTCGTGCACTGGAGGGCTTGGAGAAGGTTCTTGGGCCGGGCCACCCCGCCGCCCTATCAAGTGTCGACGGTCTCGCTATTGCGCTAGGTGAGCAAGGAAGGCACAATGAATCGGAGACGATGTATCGGCGAGCACTGGAGGGGTACGAGAAGGTTCTTGGACCAGACCACCCCGACACCCTAGGAAGTGCCAACAATCTGGCTTTGGCCCTGTATCAGCAAGGAAGATACAGCGAGTCCGAGCCAATGTATCTTCGTGCACTGGAAGGGTTTGAAAAGGTTCTTGGACCAGACCATCCCGACACCCTAGCAAGTGCCGACAATCTGGCTACGGCTCTGCGCAATCAAGGAAGGCACAGTGAATCAGAGGCGATGATTCGGCGCGCACTGGAGGGGCGCGAGAAGGTCCTTGGACCAGACCACCCCGACACCCTAGCAAGTGTCAACAATCTGGCTTTGGCCCTATCTCAGCAAGGAAGATACAGCGAGTCCGAGACAATGTATCTTCGTGCAGTAGAAGGGTTTGAAAGGGTTCTTGGACCAGACCACCCCAGCACCCAAATAAGTGCAACCGGACTAGCAGCAGTACTGGGAAAGCAAGAGACACCGGATGAGTTGGAGGCGGCTAGTGGGCCTACACAATCGAGCCTGCAAATTAACCGGGCGGGACCACGATCCACACGCCGCCGAGTTCGGCAATTTCTAAAGACAGTGGTGTTAAGGAAGGATGTCGGCCGGACAAACTGATACTTTATATCGGGTGGTTGTTATATTGGGAGGAAAACAGGGCACAGACGCGGGCAGTTAGTTTCTAAGGTTCATCAAGACTATGGGACTTCGCAGGGAACTATGGGGGACCATGCAGGGCTGGCAGGAATGACGAATTAGAGAGATAATGAGTGGCGAGCTGTTGTAATATTATTGTTCGCTAGGGGGGAGAAATACTTGTATTTGGAAGTGTTGGGTTTTTTCATCTTGTTTTACATTTCCTCACCAATAGTTTCTTTCTCAGCTCGGTGATGTATTAGCATATAATGAATGAATAGTAATGTCGTGTGCCTTCTCACATGACTAGCAAGGTTCTGATGTATCCCCTCGGGACACCCCGCCACCTCTAGAAATCACTCCCTTGTTATAAATTCAATCCAGTATATCCTGGGGGACAGTTCGAGTACCAATGAACCTCCACTACCGGTACCCTCCTTTGAATGATAGTCCTGGCAGCTTTCCCTCCCAGGCTGGTGGGGCCCCACCTCCCGCGACAGAACAAGCAGCGTTTCCATGCCCATGGCCCCTTCCCACTTCGACTGAATGCCCCACCCTCGGGAGCACGAGTGATGTCTCATGAAGCTCTACCGATTTGTTCCGACGGGAATGATTTTCAGTGGCGACAGTGCGGGAGTGAAATATCCGTTTTACCCACACTGTGCGGGAATAGCGATTGAAATCCTTCGTTCATCTTTGTAGTTATGGAAAAAGCACCACTACCTTCTTGTTTTTTCTTTTTCTTTTTTTTTCTTTTTTGATAATATATGGTTCCGGCCGTCAATACTGAGAACCTGAGATTTAGCAACAGGGGACGCCTTGGCATCAAAGAGTATGAGCTAGGTTCAACTCCTTTCAAGTTGGTAGTTTTTTTAGATATATTGTCAAGCCACAGTAGTTTTTTAAATTGACAAACCATTATACAAATCTCTTGTGTTAACAAAACATATATCTCATAGGCGAGTCTTAGCCACTTGTTGTATTCTATAATTAATCAATACTTGCTTATTACATCTCAAGATAAATACTGTGGATTAGACATATTAACAATAAATATGAATAGAACAAGGTTCCACCATTTTAATTTTTGGCAGAATGCCAAGGTATACCCTGTTGCCAAATCTCCAGTTCATAGTCCAGATGGCTGGAAAAATATCCACTTATATAATCTTCAGCCAAATAGGTCTCGGAAAAACCCCTTCAAAACGCAGACTATATAGACTCTGATACTTGCACAGTACGTTCTACCTTAGAATAATTCATCCTAGAATCCTATGCATTATTGAAATCTATATTTACTATAGCGGGACTAAGATATATGCATGTTCTTGTGAGTAGTAACTAATATATATCCACTGATTAAGGTACATGATTGAAATTATATGGAACACTCAGAAAATGAATTGTTTTTAATACTCTCAGGATCTTCCTTCTTATTTTGTAGGTTATATTTCTTTTGAGGAAAATATAATGGAAGCCTAGTGTATTTTTACTACTACTACTGTCTGGATTTTGGTTCTAACTTATTTGGGTTTACAATTGATAACTGTATCCCTTTTGTTGTACTTGCATCTTTAGTTAGAACTTCCTTTTTGGCAATTATTTTCTTATTTCACTTATCCTTATTCCTACTTACTTCTACCTATTTGACTATTGCTATTCTCCTAATATTACTACTTGATTGATATAGTACTAGTTAACACTTGTTATTCCTTTATTGAATTCAGTTACCAGTTGTATTAACTCCATCCTGTTGTTAAGGGTAGCCGATTCTAAGGTCAAGCGAATCAGGCTAGGCTTAAGAAATCAAGTCGTAGACGGAGATTGTCTAGGAAGGCTCAAGATTTCAAGGTAGAACGTATGATATTGATAAGATCTCTTCTCCGTTGCTTGATTGTGTGTAAAGCTCGGGAGGCACTTCGATATTTATATCCCGCGTCTAAGTGTTCGCGGACTACATCCGTTCTCCATATAACTAAGTATCTACTAACAATTTTCACAACAAAATCCAACAGCGAACCCCTTTTGACCC
>QFET01010246.1:0-15690 GCA_003316355.1 Tuber calosporum | reverse complement strand
TTTTTTTTTTTTGCTCAAGTGGACTTTCTTTTGGATTCGGAGAAGTGTGATGGATAATTGTTTCGAATTAGGCTGAAGTGGCTTCACCAAATATTTTCCGTTGATTTGTTTTTGCCGTATGAAGGATATGGTTCGTCGCTGTTTCCTTCTTCTTGTCAGTCAAGTTATGTGTGGATAGAGGGTGTGGAAGGGAAGACGTTTGTGTGCTTTTTTGTCTTTTCTTCCTCCCGGTCTTTTTGTATCCTGCGAGACGGTTGGCAACAGCTTGGTTACCACATTGGATTTTTTTTTTTTCTGAATTTGCGTTTATGAAAGGGTTTAAATGTGAGGCATTGAGAAAGAGCACATCAAAATTACGTCATGCTCCCACAGTACCTACGGTATGATTTCCCCTTGCTCTTCAGAGACGTCATTGGGATCAGTACTTGCCCTCGTGCGGAGTCGATTAACTAACCTGTAGCCTAAATCCATAACTCTTGTGACTTTCCTTTCCCAAACGCTAGTACTCGAGTGCTGTAGTCCACCAAAATTGTGCTGATACTCCGGGCTCAGTTAGACGGGGACGAATAGGCAGGATAGCAAGCATTCCAGTGCCGGTACGATATTGTTCCGCCTCCTCTGCTCGACCTCCGGAGTGCATGTAGATTATCTCCTGCACCCTACCAATTACCGTTTCGCGCGCAAATAACCAGTTTGTAGCGGTGCCGATATATACCTCCCGGCTGAAGAATGAATTAATGTAAGCGCAGAATTCCGTTATTGAAATGAAACGGAGCGGATGCATATGTACCCCCCTCGGCCTGGCTTGATAGAATCAAGGGAAGTGCTTTGGGAGGGGAGGTGGTGGCTAAACCACAATAGCCCACGATTTCATCATTGGGGGCTGCTAGGGATAGGAAGTATTAAATTTAGGGACCCAATCGCACCGTTCAAGTTGCCGTAGCCATTGTGGCTTATTGAGTCGAGACAATCAAAAAGCCACTGTAATGTCGCGTTCGGTCATTTTTACTGTACGAGTAATTTAGGGGCCTTGAGCGTCTTACGAGGAGTCAAGCTCCTCTCAGACATAGCCGACATAGCCGACACCCCCGCCGGGTTATCGTCAGAAGAGGAGAAAGGGATAGCGGCTTCCTGGTCTTCGTTTCCGCACTCAATGCCGGCTAGGAGCAGGGTAACTTGGGAGTTCTTTTTGTCAACAAGAGAGACAATTATTAGCATTTGCTTGGAAGGGATTAACTCCAAGGCCCCAATAAACTGCTGATTCAGCACGGCCAAAAAATACCCCAATCCCTACTCGGGCTGGCTGAATTCAGATGCACGTACCTGTAGCCCGCTTGTTATCACAATCGGCTGCTAACCGGGTGAAGGCCCACCGCTAAATAGACCATGCACCATCTCAACAGCGCGCTTCCACTGTGCTGTACAGTGCTTTGCCCGTAATCGTTGAGAAACCTGTCTCCTAGGAACTCAAATGGAAGAAACGTTCTAGGACCTTGGAATCCCCCTCCTAAGCTGCCGGAAGGGGAACGCCGCAGACTCAATCTCTGGTCGAGACGAAACAAAAAGGAATATACACGGCGTCTTGCTACCCTAGGAGAGGCAGTTGCGTCACACCGTTCTCGCGCACCTGTCGTACCATCTATTCGAGTTCTCACAGTACGGTATTGTAGCTGGCTCGCATACTCAAGCGGGGCTTATGTACTACACATCACCCCTACTCGAGCACTCGCACCTACACCGTTGAGTATTGCATTATCTTTCCTCCATCAACCTAAGCTTCGAGTGTATGCAAACGAGTCTAGGCCTTATTTTCGGGCAAACAGCTGTTTGCGACGAAGATGGATATACAATACTAGACAGCGCCCTAATGTCCCGAAAAGGAGAGCTTTTACCGTGCACCTCGAGCAACCGTGAATGTTGTTGATACCGTACCCAACCCCACCTAGATACGAGGTTTGTAGACTATGGTGTTGTAACATAATGGATTTGGACTGCGCATCTCTTTACTGCTGCACTACCACTCCTCGAGCACTAGGCGCATGCATTCAACCCCGCAACTCCAGCCAACTAGACGCGTCTCGAGAAGCAAAAGATAAGAGCTAGCATATTCTCCAAAAACATGCACAGCCTATTAGTATTAGTTGCCAATCCCGTTGGTCACTTACCTCGCCAGTTCAAAATTTAACCGGAAACCACCACCAAATCTCCAACTCCCAGCGGCAGGACTTCTGGACACCTTCGGAATTGGCGGGCAGTGATATGTAAAGGCCGTGAATCCAATTGGCCGATGGGATATCTGATTTGATGCGAGTGATTTTCTATGGCGCTGTGGGGGTCCTGTTAGCAGGAAGTAGTCCCTCGCTGTTTCATTTTTGTTTCCTTCGTGAGAAAAAGTAAATAAAAGGCTTGAAATGTTTGGTAACAAGAATTACTACAAAATCGCCCCATTGTCAATCTACCAGTACGATTTACGGTAGCGTGCACAGCCCCAGAGGGGGAATAATTTCTTTTGTCCTTCGATAGAAGGTCTGCGACGTGAGAAGCGATAACATTGGGGGTGACGATCAGGTGAAGTTGGTCGGGCAGCATGGGCCCACGATAGGAGGAGAATCCACCGGGTTAAAGCCACAATTGAGCCGCACCGGCCCGCATGCGTCTATATCAGAGAACGCGGGCGGGGTGCTACTATATCAATGCAGTTTCAAGAAAGGCAGACGGCGGTAGCTTTAACCTTTTGGGGGGTTTGTGGGCGATAGGCTACCGAAAACGAGTTGGGTAGCACAGTTGCCGAAACGGTAAGAAAGAGAGGGAAAAAAAATTGATAACAGAACTGTACCGTGCCAGTAAGACCTGTCAATATACGGTACCTCGTAAAGTCTGTGTGCACTTTTACGGTAGTTCCTGATAGTTGTAATGATTGCATAGGTGCCGGCAATGAAGAGATGATGGTGGCGTAAATTAAACGGCTCTGGTGGGAGTTAATGAAACTGTGCCCGAGTGGGCGATGAGCCAATGCACAGGAATAAAGTGTAAGAGTAGGTCGGGAGTAAAGGGAAAGGAGAACGGTTGTCAATTTATAAAATCATTTTCCGTGGTTTCGTAGAGCAAATTTTGGTTCTGGGCCGGAGGTTGAGCGGGCGTTTGAACCATTGAGAAATGTTTGCTAAATACCATCGGCAGCAGAGCTTAGCCACCAATAAATTAGCCCTCTGAATTCCCCCTGAAATGCCTTAGAAACTGACCTCGAGCCCCGGAAACAGCGAAAGGTAGCGGCGGCGAACATTGGCAGGAGTACGGAAAGAAGGAGAACAAGTGGATCCAAACCAAGCGGATTCAGTCGAGAAAGTTGTGTCTGAATAGGGAAAATTGTGTCGGTGGTGTTGGGTTAACGTAGTATCATACGGTGTTTGTCTTTAAAAGCGGGGCGAAAGGAAAAGGCGGGCGTAAAACGAAGAACAACAAAGAAATACCGTTCTACTAAACCCTGAATTAGAGCCCACTCGCTTGCACTGTCTTGTTTTTATGTCTTCCATTATCTGACGCGCAACAGTCGGCCCAGTTTTGACTCAGCGTTGGAGAGTAACCGCTGCGGATAGAGTGCGGTACAGTTGAGCGGCGAGCCGGTAGTGCCCAATGCCAAAAGCTAGAAAAACGCCGTAAACGAAGACCATAATTGCATATTCCACAGGAGGGAACCCACTCTATTGAATTATGATGTCAGCCGTCGAATCTTAAATAATTGAACAGTTTACTTGTGGCAGGAAGTCCAAAATTTCCTTCTCTGGAGAAGGGGCGAAAAACGCGATGAAAGATGAACCGTTCAGTCCTCTGAAGAGCAGGAAATGGAGAATAAATAAATAAATAAATAAATAAATAAATAAATAAATAAATAAATAAATAAATAAATAAATAACAGGCGTCACGAGAGGTGGAAACATGAATGACATGCTGAGCGGCTCCGTTATTTAAAAATTCCGTCGTATTCATGGCGCTGTAGCTGGAGTACTTGCTTGGTATCGAGTTTGGCATGCGGTATCATAGTTGGGATAATTAATTAATTATTTTTAACGAGTACGGGTACTTGCCCATGTGTTACCACACTGGGTTGTTGATTAAGAATGAAGTACTGTAGAATCGATATCGTCTACAGACACCACAAATCCTTTCAGTGGGACAGATTATATTCATAATGTAGGCTACAGGAAAACGGTATATTACTATTAATTGAATTATAATACTGCAGGAAAGAAAACATTTTTTATAATACCAACTTGTACATGGTTGCGTGTTAACAGCTTGACATTATCTGTATTAGATGCCCATGATAATTCTACATATAGTTGACCCTGAGTAAATACATCATTTTCTAAAGAAATTCTAACTGTCATACCTCTAATGATGGTCTTTGACTTTTATTGATTGTCATAGAAAATGCTAGCCATACAGGATACTTCCTCCAGTTGAGCTGGAATCCAAAATCATTAGTAGGATTACTTGTAATTTCAATCATTGTAGATAAGCTTTCTGGCCTCCGTACCATCCCAGTAAGGATAATTCCTCTAATAAAGTTTTTCCCTGGTGTGTGTTATCTGAAGTCTAGTACCATTATAAATGCTATAGATAGGACTCAAGTTTCTTAAAACTATAATAGTAGCTCCAATATTGAGTGATATGCAGTGGCATCCCAGATAGTATACATGAGTTGGGATACTCAAATACAGCTCAGCAGCTCCTTTCGGTATCTGGAGTCAGCACTAAGGTAGGTTGTAGTGTCTCCAGGTAGGAGATCCAGCACATAGTTATTAATATTAGCCATAATAATATTCTGTGATGCAAGAATTGCTCTTTCAGCAAAATATTAAGCACTTGGTATCACTTTCACAAGAATTCCAGACTCTTTTTGCAATAAGCTATCCAAGCTTAATATTGGGAAGTTGTAACAGCTTTGGTATGATGCTGTAGTATCTCTAGCATGCTAGACAGACCCTAATAATAATAAAAACCATGATTAAATTTTAGATATCCCTAGGCGTTCTGTAACTTAAGTTATGGCGAGTCCTGGTGCAAGGGCAGAACTCCGTAATCCTGCCGAGCACACATTCAACTTGACATGCTATCGAGGGCTACAGGTCTGTCTTTCAAACGAGTCTCTGACACTATGATACAAAGCTCAACCATAAATGGGCTCTGTTGTCGATATTGGGCTACCTCCCTCATATATTTAGAACTAATCTTCTAGATTCAGGCCCTACCGGTATATCACAAAAAAAATACAATTCCTTTATCAGGAGTACCATGCAACGGGAGTTTTACGCCTGCCATTTTTGTGGCCTTGGAGAAATGCATATTGACACCAAGGCCCGAAAACGCAAGAGAGGTTGGAACCGTAAAAATAAAAAAGGTGACTTCCTGTACGGTACTCGGAACTCAAAAGTCCTGCGAAACGATTTCTGGGAACGACAAAGATGGCCAAGCACGAGACGGCTGAACATATATTGACCGTATGTGTTCGGGTGCCCGTCAGGCCTGTGGGTGCGAGCACTCCCATTGTTGTGCTATTGGCGACCAAAAGCTGGAAATATGAAACTTTGCTCTTGCAGGAAGTACTCCACTCACCCTCTGTCATCCCTCAACTCTTGCCGCTAGCGAAAGGGTGCTCGTCGGTATGCTCTGTGTGGAGCATGTGCTTTCGGGAAAAGGCTACTGTGGAAGAGAAGGTATCATTGAGAAGGTGGAAACGATGACTGAGGAATATAGGGTAGGAAAAAAATGGACACCAGAAGGGGAATTAGGAATATTAAAGGTATGATAATATCGTGACTCAGGTGGGCAGGCCCACAAGGGATTCGCCCTGTCCTGCCTGTGAGTTAGGTCTATCTGCTAGCTCTAGACTAGAAGAATAGAGGTGAGGTATGGTGAGAAAGGCGATAGAAGGAAAACGATTAAGGGGGAAATAGATTTGTATAGAAATGCATGGTAGAGATGGTGTGGTGGATGGGACTAGGCAAGATCATGATCTGAACGCCTCCTTCATCCGGTACATTGTTGATCGAGAGACGGACTCTGTTCACCGGTCGAGCTTACTTAGGAGCTGTTTGGTGTGAAAGCTTTGCTGGTTACAAACCATAGTTTGCAACCAAGTTGCAAATTAACCAATGATAATGCTTAGAAAATTCAATATAGATTATATAAGCATCTTTGGGCTCTAATTGGTCGGTTTACAACCTTGGTTGCAAACCATGGTTTGTAACCTTTGCAAGTTGTCACGCCAAACAGCCCCTTAGTAATTTCTGTCCCATCCCGGTCGACAAGCACCCTACCCGACCAACGGAATGTCCTATTGACCGAGTAGGGCACTCTGCGACTCGGATATCCCAGCTTTGAAAGAGGCCAGAGGGTGGATTGGCGAGTGATAAGGTATGAAGAAGAAGAAGGAGAAGATATTTTGATTGACAAGGGGACTTGGACTCTTACACAGGCAACGCTATATAGATACATAAGTGAAAAATTGCACAGCATATCATATCTAAAGTCTTGGACACGGTATTACTAGTTTTATGGGCGGGGTTCCCTTCTTCAGTCTCCTGTTGCCCTCCGCTTCCTCCCCTACTTTCACCCCTCCCGATCCCGGGGTGGTGCTTGACTGCGGGGTGGTGCTTGGATGCTTTGTGAATTCTGATGGTTTTTGACAATTGGGTGGCTCTCAGTCGTAGATCTCAGTTATCCCTGGGTTTATGTCGAGAGTTCGTTCAAGGCTCTCTCCCCCGGAGAATCACCAGCAAGTGAGTCCCTGCCACCAAGCTCGAAAGGTTTGCTCAGAGATCACATACGCGGTTTTTGTGTTAAGGGGAGCGAAACCATATAGTAAGTTCCTGATATGTCTCTAATGTAAATGGGGCATAATTCATGGGCCATTGTTGACTGCTATTGTACAGGGCTAGTAAAGGGGGTCATTGCTAAGGGAAAGGCTGTTGTAGGCGATATTTAAGTAGGCTGAGGGAGGATTCACTCAAGAGAAGATGGGAAACATACCCCAAACATAAACTCGTTTGAAACGGGAACCTGCTTAAAATTTTTACTTTTTTGACTGGGATAGGTGGACATCCTACTTGGTTACTGGAGTATCTGGGTCGCAAAGTAACCCACTTGGTCGGGGATACCCACCTGACTAACCGTATGTCCTCGGCCAAGAAAACTTTCTGACAGCTGGGATGAAACGGATCTACTACAGCAAAAATTGACGAGGATAAGGGATTGATTTTCCGTAAAACTAATAAATATAGATGGATTTTGGCCGGAAGAGCGCCATTTTCATTACTGAAATCCTGATACAATGTCCGTCCAACGGAGATAGTGGGCCCAATGTTATGGTATTTTGAATGTACAGTATCTTATCTTCGCTAATTTATTTCTCATTCTTAGATTTTATGGTTAGTGAAATTCTCAAAACTTTCAGGGAAAGGTTAGAGCCGTTGCAGTCCTCCTGATGCTAACCACTGGGTTTCAAGATATCTGTTCAGATCGCATCGGTGCACTACCCATAATGCTAATCGCAGCGACGGGTTATGATCTTCCTGCCGAGAACAATATATTGTGCTATCGTTACCCGAACCATATTTGGGGGGATTTCTTAAAAAGGTGTCCTAGGTTGGTAAGGGCTAGTGCCGCTATTTTATATGCCTTGTATCCTGCCTGGCCCGGCGCTGTGCTGTGTAGCCTGGGCGCGAGCCTGGTGCGGGTATCAGAGCCAGCCATCGGGGGTGAACCCTGCGATGGATACAGTATACTGCACAGTTGTATTCGAAGGGCACCGTCATTGAGAGATTGATTGGTAACTCAATAGCATGTGAGACAATCAGGGAAATGAAAAGAACGCACCGGAAGAAGAAGGATGAAGAGTTTGAGGGTGTGTTTGGCATGAGCAGTCCATCGATTCAAAACACGTTTAGCAAAACCCCTTTTGGAACTAACCAATCACACTACACAAAGAGGGTTTATGTAAGCATGATTTGACGTTGTGATTGGTCAGTGCCAAAATGCGTTTTGAATCAATGAACTGCTCGTGCTGAGCGCGCCCTAAGTTACTCTATTCCGTTGCTCCGGTCTGCGGTGCTCTAAAACCGCGGGATCAGAAGGACTGGCGGCCTGTTATGGTATCCACTGTATCATGTTATAGCAGGACACGGAAAGGAATGATTGCGCCCTACTACGTGCGGAGCCTGTATCGTACTACAAGTAGTACTCGAGTCATGGATATCGTCAAGCCTCATTTGCCGAAGCTTCGCGCTGACAGTGGCGATGGTTCAGGTCCTGATTGCACCGCCACAGAGTAACCCCACACTCCCCAATCACGTGGCTCAACTCCCAATCCCTCTGCCCCTCAGATTAAAGTAACTTCATCGCCCGCAGCATCCCTTCTATGACCTCGCAACTACTTGTAGACTGCACACTCGACGCGCATTTCCTTCCCTACTGTTCATGAGAAACACTCGCTCGGTCATCACTGCGGTAAAAGAACTTCCATCCCTCCTTGCAGAGTCGTGCAGACTGGTGCTATTAATAAGCCCCCTGTTTTCTTTATTGACGGTCTTTCATCCCACCGTGACACTCCGATGACGGACGCGGAGTCATTCTACGATAAGCTTTTGGCGTCACTGGCGATCCCCCGGCCCGAACTTGGCCCGCGGGGTGAGGCGGAAAAAGGTAATTCTGGAGCTGAAGCACCGACTACAGAGGCTCCTGAAGGACGGGATAGGACGAATGGTTTAAGCCCTGGAAGCGGTTTGGCGGGCTTTCACGACAGCAGCAGGGGGCCGGTGGCCCCAAAGGCGCCAATTGAAACGCGTAATTCGGGATCAGGTGAGGGGAAGTCAGCTACCACTCGTGTTGAGGAACCCCGTGATGAAGTTCTTCCGGATGCCCCGTTATTAGAAGAGCCAAACATGCCTCACCCTCCGGTCAATTTACCATCACCAGAGCGACCAAAGCCGAGCTCTACCGGTGCTCTAAAGGTGCGAACCTCGGCTGCACTGGAGGCCGAGTTACGACGACGATTGTTGGAAAGTGGGCTGAGGAAACGGAAATCCTTTTCTGAGCCTGAGGCGCCTGTACCTCCAACCGCGGCACTAGACGAAGACGCCGAAAAACGTCGAAAGCTACAAGACCCCGGAGGCAATTCCCAAGTCAAGAATGCACATGCTAGTCCAGAGGATCGCGCTCCAGAGCCTGATTCTCCAGGCCCCGATAAGACGGCTGAACTGCGCCGAAGATTGCTATTCGAGCGCAGCGCGTATGAAAAACAGAAATCGTCCGCACAGGAGCCCAGCGCAGCCCCGCCAAAAACACCAACTAAGCCTATGAGGTCGCAATCACCGATTAGCATCTCCTCTGATGATGACGACCAATATACTACTAAATCCTTGTCCCATCCTGTATCGCTTCCCCCGCGGCCCCCTCCCCGAATTGGCTTCAGGTTGAGAATCTCGGTTCCTTTCGCCCCCTCAGCAAGTGGATACCTTGTTATACAGACGGAGGAGTTGCCTTTGAGTACTACATTGACCAGCATCATCGAGTTATTTGGCCCCTTGAATGACCGGGATCACTTGTATTTCCCGCATTCGAAACCCAAAACCTCTCAAAGTGTTACAAAAGCTGAGGGCAGTGATGAGGAGATACGGGAGGAGGATCCGGGGCAAAGATTCTACTATGAACCTGAGGATTCTGAGACAGAGCCTCAAGGAGAAGCTACCGGACAATCGATTAAAACCCCAACGAAGAAACCAGGCGAAACCAGGCCCAAATCACCAAAGGGTGGTTTAAATGGTGGAGCACCTGACTTTGTACCAGCCGATAAGAAGGAAGGACCCGACGAACCTGCGAATTGGGCGGCAGGACGGAAGACCTTAGAGGATGTTTGGACTGGAGGGAAGCAAGAGGTCGAATGTGTACTGATTCGGGCAGGGGAATTAGATCATCATGAACAGGGTCGGGTCGCTGAAACGTATACAGGTGGGGAGTATTTTCAGCAAAATGGATGGGGAGGCGTGAGAGATTTTCTGCCGACAGGGAAACAATCTGATGGGGAATCCCATGGACAATGGGGATTTGGTGCATCTGGGTTTCCCCCTGATAATATGAGTTACGGATACCCGAACCAGCAATGGACGGGGCCATACCTGGATCCGAACATGCCGAGTCCTTCGACACCTTGGTTCCCGCAGCAAAACTTCCCCCAACAATCACCAGTATTCCTTTCACCCCAGCAAGCGCAACCTGACTTTCCGCCAGAAGGTGGTAACGGCCCACAAGCCATGCACTGGATACCTGGGCACACGGATTACACTACTGCCGGCTGGATGTACGGTTTTAATGGAACCTCCGATGCCCCAGTCCCACAGGAGTCCCCCACCGCTGGCGACGGGGCACCAATCCCCCCAGCTCCCGAATCTCGCGGCGCACCCGGTAGCGCAAAGAAACGCATTAGGGGCGGTCGGAGAAAGAAGGATAGAGGGAAACCCGGCCCGATTAGTAGTCCGGGGGTAGCTAGGACAGGAGGGCCATCACGCCCCGGTCACTGAGCGGGTATTTGTCCTTTTTGATCCCTTTCGAGCCTTGAGTTTTGCCTCTACTTACGAGTCTTAGTTCCTCTCCCCTTCTTCCTCTCACCCTCCCCCTTCCCTCCTATTCTCACTTTTGCCACCGCTTCATTGCAAAGATAACAGGTATAGTATCGTCACGATCTAAGACCAAAAAACGAGTACTACTGATCATTCCCCACTGGCTTATGCCTAAATCTCTACGATTTCTTCACCCTCCCTTCCACATAGCATGTTTTTCTTTTATATACCTTACAACTCATCATTTGTAACACCCCGCTCCACAGTGGCTTCCATTTGTTTCCTCCCACTTTGTCTCCTCTTTGGAATGCCAAAAACAGCCTTGTTGGGCACATCCTTCCTAATCCTGTCAGACTTTCTTTCCCATTCTTCGGCATCCATAAGTAACGCCTTGTTCCAATTATTAGCGGCATTTGTGTAGGCTTTGGAGTGTAGACTTTGATTTTTTTTGATTTTCCTTTACAATACAGCCAGCTTGGTTCAGTGGGCGGGTGGGATCGTGAATTGAGATCGTATCATACTTACCGCATCCTGTAAATCAGCTTGATCGATGGGCGATTTATGTGCTTGAATTTCGATGTGATAGTAGCAGTACCCCGCCTTATTGTTGACGCATAGCGAGCCTGATACATGACCAATTAGGATTGGCAAACGGAGTGCAAAGGCTTCAGCCCTGTTGTTACCCGGGCTGCGGTATTTCCTGAAATGGGCAGGGTTCTCAAAAGGGAATTCTGCACAGTACCGGCACTAGAGAGGTGGGGGTGAGAAGTGGGGGCATTGGAACATGGAGGCAATGGGAAGCCGTGGCGGTGAGCTGGGTGAGGGGTTGTTTCGGACACCAAAGGGTCGAGAGATAGTCGTACGAGATGAGAGTTTAGACGTGGGGTTCAAATGTTGATTACCCAGGCTGTGCGATTTAGTTTTGTCGAAACCCACCAGATATCCGGGAGATATTTCCTGGGCTACGGTATTTCCGCGAGGGCGGTTGGAGTATTTGTATGAGTGTTATAATGGAAGTGGTTCTTGTAGTGTCCCGCGTGATACCGGTAGATTGTTCGAGTGATGGTACATGAGGGGAACTTGAAGTTAGCAGTACCGGATTGCTGTGACCTCCAGGAAACGTATGAGTAGCCCGGAGACTTGGGCATAATACCACGTAGCGGCACACAGGTAGGGTTTCTATCGAACAAGGGGTGGAGGAGCTCCTCGCTTGATAATACAAGGATTTCATACTCCATCTTTTCGCTTGTTCCTTGTCATATCATGCGTTATTTCTCTCACCACACCGAACTCGCTTTTACTCGTTTAGCTTCTAGTGAGGGACTTGTGTGAGAAATTCTTCGTAGTCGATATCCGCAGAGTGATACTCGTAAACACCCCCCCATGTATTCAGTGTCCGCCGTTTCCACTCGTCAGTGCTGTCGATCCGGCGTCACGGTGCTGTGCGCTTTCGGTCTCGCCGACGGGCAAGTGTTTGAGAGGAGGCCCCGAGCAAAGTGCATCAATGTGGAGGGGTTTTTGGAGGCACAGTTACATGACTATCCTAAAACAGTCCCGTTTTATAAAAAAATATTCAGAAATTTGCGAATGCATAGAGGCTCTCCAGAAGGGGTGGAGGGGGTTTCACTCGAAGCCTTGTAGTTGAGGCGTGGAATGAGATATCGCGTCATAGGTGGTATATATACTCTAAGAGGGTGTCTGTCTGGTTGACCAGTCTAGTATAGTGGAATACTAACTTTGCGGAATAAGGGGTTGAAAGGGAGCTGCTGGAAGCCTGCGGAATTTCCCCGGTTCACTTGGTTCAGTTGATTCCCTCATTCTACCGTATTCTATTCGTTGATCCTTTGATATCGGATGATTTACCGGAGGAGGGGACGTCCCCAACTGCTTTGTTGGACTACAGAAAATCTAACCCCCCCCGTGCCCCGCGGCTCATGTTGTGTTTGTACTCTTTTCCCTTCTGTAGCGGCTCACCCTCTGTCCCACTTCGGTGGGTGCTTGTGCGCTTGATAATTGTGGGATCTGGCATCGGGTGGAGGGGTAGCCTCGTTCTGATAGGGGGCGTCTTTGGACTGGAAGGGGTGTCCCAAGCAAGGCAACCCACCGGGGAACAACTAGGCCGCTTGCCGTGGTGCCGCCGGGCGTGTTGCTGCCGGTTGTCCCTCTGAGTATGAGCGCGCGTTTATTGGGATGTGGGGGATTCTAGCACCAGCACGACTTCCGGCGGTATCATAGGAAAGATTTATCACAACAACTCGCCCGCCTTAGGCCTAATCCGCTCCATGATAATTGAGCTTGAAGCTCTCGGTGGGTTCATACGACATGCTCTAAGCATACGCACACCTTATGGTAATTGTGTAGAATCAATCAAAGGGAGATTCATCGTCTTCGGGGTCCTTCAAGTGGGCCCTTTTTTTTTGGTGTACTTTGCTATCCTCTCTACGATATTTGCTATGTCTGAATGTTATTTCTGCTTCCGTGTTTGGATTAACTGAAATGCACTCAGTTTCCAATTTTTCTCATCGCATTTGGCTATAATACCGCCTCGCGTAACATGTTCCGCCACACATTCGGTTCTGGCTTGGTATCGCGTCCGGCTTGCTAGAATTTTGGCTAGTTCCGGTTCTCGGGTATCAGTTAACTGACGCATTTGGTCCGTTGGGTGGCCGTAAACCCGGGAATCATTGGACCTCACGCTACTCGAGTAGACGTTGGAGTTGCCTCTCTTAGTAAGGTCTGTTGTATTTCTCTTTTTATTTGACTCAGCTGAGAGGGTTGAAAGGCAATATTGTTGCTGTTTTTCACCCCTAATCCAAATGAGGGAATTATAGACGTCCAGCGTGAGGCCCGATTTTTCCGGTTTTATGGTAGGTTGTTGGACTTCGGCCCCGCTCGGGGGGTGTAAGTGGTCTGTAAAGAGTCGCGCACCTCCTTGGCCTATTCGAGCAATTAAGCACAGAATTACGGAGGTTTTGCTACGAGGGTCGTAACTTGAACTACCGGTATGATATACTCATTGCCAGCGCAACGAAGCTGACGGTTCCTGATTTTGCGTAGGGGCACTGCAGCTCAACTTTGTAGGCTCCTATGGTAAGAACAGTTCTTAGAAAGAGGGTCATAAAGGTTATGCTTGCTAGTTTTTTTTTTCTCCCTCAACGAGAGCCGAAATGTCATCGCCTCGGCCAGCAGGACCAAATAACGAGCTCCAAGGAGTTATCATAGAACTAACGCAGTGGAGGTAAGCCGTCTTAGTGGACTTGACCATGTGGATGAGAAGCGGAGGGTTGTGTGGGAGTTGATGTGGGGAAGAGGGTGAACGCCTAAGTGACGTTTTTATAATAATAATAATTATCAAGTTGTTTGTACAGTTAACTTTACTCAGAAAAACGGGGAAAAAAATCTTGTGTCGCCTCACCAGAATTTACAGTAGGTACAATTCAAATTGCGATTGCCGTAACAAACTTCCATAATTAATTGAGCTACGATAATATATACAGTACTAGTGGGCGAAGCACGAATTGTGTATGTTCAGATAATTGAATATTAACCCCTACTCACGCGGCCGGGTAGAAGTCACCTTTTGGTGGCTCTTAGTCATCTGTCACCTACCCCACTACATCTCCGTTGAGATCTAATGTATTTTTGAGACTGGCCCAGATATTGTAGTTTTCCTAAAGGTTGCGAAAATTGTCGGGAACTATACCATTTTTTTTTTTTTTTTTGTGAACTGTCTGTGGCTTGGGTGAAACATTGGATTCTCCTTAGCAGGGTCTGTCCGTTTTATGGGGTCTTTCCTATGTCCCATCAATAAATCAAATTCTGTGTGTAAAAAGTTAGAACAATTGATACACTTCAAACTGTTATGATGATGGATAACCTACCAGCATCTCAAATCCCCAATCTATTACCCCATCCCAAATCAAATCCTTTATTTCAAACTCAAGAAGAATGGGAGTTACAAATGCTCCAATTCAATCCATCAGGAACTATATTTGAACAGGATCCCAAGTCAGCTTTGAAGATTGCAATTCCGGTATGATTTCCCTAGTAGAGTCAAGCAGAGATGAAAATTACAAAATATTAACTTACATATCAGGACTGATTATCTCAGAGAGAGATAGACATATAATATCATAAGCGATAAACACAAATAAACCGAAGGCAGCACAAGGTCGATTTAGCCTAGAGATCATGGTAGCATAGGAAACTCTGGCCAGATCGATTGGGCATCTCGAACACAACAATCTTCCATCATGGAATCAATTCGAGCAACTATTATCTAACAAAACACAATGTGATGCACCACAAGTTAGTGATATTCTTTAATATTGATTGAAGTCATATGCAGTTACCTTAACTGCTACAACACCTATGGAAGTAATAGGTCTAATAGCTATTCGATGAATTAACAACTGGAACACAATTGTCGAAGAAGTACTGCGTATGAGTACAGCATGCAAACTCTTCCGTGATATCTGATTCAAAATCGTAGCTGAATACCTATGTCTGTCTACCAACATATCAGCTTCAGGAAAGGAGCTCAGATACACTGAAGGCCAAGGGATACTTGGTCAACTTGCAAAAACAAAACGAAAGGTATTTCAACTCTGTGTGTAATTGAATTAAGTTTGAATTTCCTTTACGACATTGTCCTAAAGAAAATACTATCTTAGCTCAATAACTTCAAACCCATATTCTCTATTATGTATATTAGTTATTAATTATAAAGCAGAGTGCAATATTAGAGCAATTAGAAAAAGCCCGAAATTCGCCAAAACCGGAATATTCAGTAGTTTTTAAACAGAGTAGAGATCGTCACCATTGTATAGAACCTCTCTCCTCCAGGGAACGATGCCCGCATGAGTAAGAAACCTTTATAACTATATCACAATCGAAAGTCCACTTACATTTATCATATAATAATGTTGCAGAGTGGGCTCGTATGGTGATGTTACAAACCTATCCTTAGTCTGCCGGACAAGGCACACTATCTCCTTTAACTGCAACAGGTAACAATACGTACCGCTCGTCTTACCTCTCTTCAGGTCTCGTAGCCTTATGTCGCCTAGGGAAC